>CAUYQG010111301.1:0-19760 GCA_963574415.1 Tarsius wallacei | reverse complement strand
ATCCTGCGCTTTGGGAGGCTGAGGTGAGTGGATTGCCTGAGCCCGTGGGTTCGAGACCCGCCTGGGCAACTTGGCGAGACCTCATCTCTACAATAAATCAGCTGGGCGTGGTAGCGCATGCCTGTAATTCCGGCTACTCAGAAGGCTGAGGCAGAAGGATCACTGGAGCCCAGCAGGTCGAGGGTGACAGAGTGGTGACTCCAGTCTGGTGACAGAGTGAGACTCCAACTCAAAAAAAAAAGAGGGTTGGAGTCCTCAAGATCTTTAAGACCTAGCTGGGTTAGACAAGGAGATGGAGGACCTTCAGGATGGGCTCAACCTAGAGGGTCATCAGCTAATCACAGATTCAGAGTGTCTGTGGGGGTCAATGCAAGGGTTGAAAGGATCTAGAAGAAGAGAGTCATGCTGGGAGTTGGAACCAGTGAGATATATTGAAAGTTTGAGAAAGTCGGGGCTACAGTGGAAAAGGGGAAGCTTGGACTTGTGAGTGTTGACTGAAGTAAGTGGAAAGTGGAGACGAGATAGGCTTAGTTCTTGTATAGTCTCTTGTCCATCAATAGACAGTCTGAACTTCATGATCCTTGATAGACTGGGTCGGGAGCGCTGCTTCCTCCTGCAGCAGCACGGGCATCCTTTTACCTGTCCTCAGGCTGTAGACTTAGAATCGGCCCTAGTCAGTCACACATGCCAATTTCTCTTTCTTTTTTTCTTCGAAAGCAGGACTTACTGAGAAGACAGAAAAGCTCCCAACGTGGGAGGGAACCCAAAGGGGTTGCCCACCAATTTCTCTTTCTTCAAAGTCTAGCACAAATGCTACCTCCTTGATGAGCCAATGACATGAGGAAGGGACCACAGACTGTAGAGCCACTGCCAACTGGAATTGGGGTATCTGCCTTGTACTTAGGTCCCTGTGACCTTTCTGGGCCTTAATTTCTTTCCTCCCCTGGGTCAGTGTCTTTCTGGGGTTTTGTGAGTGTTTCGAGATGGCACGTACATGAGTGCTGAGTAAGTGCCTGGCACATCATAGTTCCCAGTTCCAGTCAGTGGTCAATGGTGCTTTCCTTTTATCCTTCCTGACCTCCCCAGCCTATCTCTCTGTAACGGGCAACAGCATTTCTGTTTGCCGTAACCTTCCCTCCCCTACTGCTGATATATCTGTTCGTTTCACTCAGCTGTAGCCTCCTGCCTGAGGTCAGACAGAGCGCCTCATTCCTTGTTTCCTTACACTTAGTGCAACAAGTAGCAAATAATATCCCAAACTAATTGCTGAACTGAACATAATATAGAAATTATGTTAATAACAATAAGCCCAAGTTATTCAGAAGAAGGTGATATAAAAAACATTGGTGAAGAAGTTTTTAAAGGTTAAGAGTAAAGGGTTTTTTTGCCCTCAAAGCATTCATTTACCTCTGTTTATCTGAAAAAATTCATTTGGGTGAAATAACTCTACTCTGACTATACAGGATCACTGGACATACAATAAAAGCCCATTTTAACAGCTTTCCAAGAAGACGTTAATCCTGTCCCCAGCATAAGTGTTAATAAGGAATTTCACTCTAGAGTGAACTGTTCATCTGTACAGTGGTAGACGGTTCTAAGCATGCTGATACTTCGGTGACTGGAAAGGTTAATGACTGATTTGCAGTTCTTCCCGTGCTGAATATATAAATAATTGATTCTTTGGTAGATACCTGGAGCTATTTGCTGAGTCTGCTGTTTATACTTCTTCTGCTGTCTTTCTGACTTTGTTTCATTCTTGAGTCATCATTTTAACAGAAACTGCGTTTTCCCATCTTAGGAGTCTTCTGATTTGCACAATGTGTGTACGGTTTGGACATTGCTTTTACAGAATACACAGATACACTACTTTTCTTAAAAGGCAGAAAGGCTCACCAGAGCTTGTTTCAAACACATAATAAACTTAAGTTTTGGCTTCTATTCCCATAATCATATAATGTCAGCAATGATTCTAAGAGATCACTGAATATAAATAATGCTTTTAGTTTACAGATAAGGAATCTGAGGCTGTTCTGTTTCATTGTCAGAAAATTCTAATTGTTAGAATTGTTAAAGCATCACGGGATGCTCTTTATTCTCCTTTCTTAAAACTTCTTGAAAATCCAATGGTTTTATTTCCATCCTCTGAAGAGCACACAGAATAAGTTTTAAAAATATAGTATGAGTCTACACTTCTCCTTCTGCATGATAGTTTTTCAAAAATTTTTAAACAACTCTCAGTCTCTCTTCAGTTCTTTTGTTTGTTTGTTTTGGAGGTAAAATATAAAGTTCCATCAGCCATTCCTCATGACATAGGTTCCAGGCTGCCCAGGTATTTCTGCTGCTTTTTTGGATATTATCACTATTTTGTTGTTGTTCATTTAAACATTGAGCTCCCAGTACTTGAGATGGACTCTCAACAGTAAAGCCGTCAAAGTTTTGTCACCACCACACCCATGTTTTTCTCTGCTGCCTGAGCAGTCATTCTAAAATACATATATTGCGGTGTCATTTCCTGTGGAAAACCTTCCATTGATGTGGCCCAAAGGGTCACAGCAAAGCTTGTTGATGTCGTCTGTCTCTACAGGGTCCTTCCCAATGTGGCTGTGCTGTCTCTGCAGCCTTATCCCTGCTGACATCCTTTATTGCAGTCGGACCAAATGCTATGTGCATCTCCTACATATATCACACTGCTTTATCCCCGAGGTCCTTGCTCTTCCTTCTATCTGGAATATCCTTCCCCTAGTTCTTAGCTGGCTGTTCTTCCATGGGAAGTGCTTCTATAGCCAAAATTAGTTACACCTTCTGTATGCTTGCAAAGCACCTGGGCAAACCTCTATCAAAGCACTTAACTGTAATCTTCTGTTTATTTTGCTGCTTCCCTAATAGAACAATGACTTATTTGTCTTTGTACCACAGGGCTTCATGGAGTGGTAGCACCTAGTAGATGCTCAATAACTTCTGCTGAATGAATGAATGAAGAAATTCCATTTTCTATTCCAATGCACCCAAACCTGTCACTGTTAGCAACTGTCTAGTATCTTATCTCACAGAGAGAGTCTGTCAGGTGTGAAACCCAATTATCCTCCTTTTTTATCTTCAAATTTATTCACATCCTTATCCACCATTCCTCTTCTTCCTTTTGCTTTGAAGGAAAAGGATTCCAAACTTCTTCCCAAGTCTATCTGCTGTCTGTAGGACTCACTTAATCATTATTTCCTCTTATATTTTTAATCTCTTTCACTGGCTGTGCTTATACTTTGCTTGCAATGCTCTTGACTCTTCCACCAAAAAAACATTTTTTTAAACACCAGCCACCCTCATAAAACCACATTTGCTTTCTCAACCAGACTTCATGAAAGAGTGAATATACTGACTGCCTTTACTTTTCACTCCTTGACCTCCACCAATGTGTTCTGGCCCAGTTTATCTTTTAATTGCCAAATGCAATGACTCCCCTTCAAGCCTCCTGGTGTTAGGCATCTCTGAGGCATTTTACTTCTAACTATGCATACTTTGAATATGGTGCCCCACACCCTATTTGACTTCTATGATATTCCCCCCGCACCCCGTTTTCCCATTGTTTAAATAATGGCCCAGTCTGTCTGATGGTTCTCTCATCTTTCAGAAAGTTGCTTCCCAAGTTTCTATTGCTGATTCTTTTACCTCCCTGTATGCCCTTAATGAATGATCTCATTCCCTCATGGCTTCCGTCACCATCTCCGAGCCCATCAGCTTCAGTTGTTCCTGAATCGCAGCTTGTATTTATACTGCCCACAAGAAGTCTCTACTTTTTTTTTTTTTTTTTTTTTTGAGTTGGAGTCTCACTCCGTCGCCCAGACTGGAGTGCAGTGGCCGCTCCTCCCGGCCACCGCAGCCTCGACCTGCTGGGCTCCAGCGATCCTTCCGCTTCAGCCTTCCAAATAGCTGGAACTACAGGCGCGCGCTACCACGCCCGGCTAATTTTTTTTTTATTTGTTGTAGAGATGAGGTCTCACAATTTGCCCTCACCAATTTGCCCAGGCGGGTCTCGAACCATGGGCTCAGGCAATCCACTCCCCTCAGCCTCCCAAGGCGCGGGATTACAGGCTGAGCCACCGAGCCCGGCTGAAGTCTCTACTTTTATATGCTGGAGGGATTTCAAAATAGACAAAAATGAAAATGTGACCTTGTATTTCCATTTCTGCTTCAACCTACCTACAGCTTCTCTTGTCTTATCTACCCTAATGACAGGGTACATGTATGAGGTATATTTAATGTCTTACTACAAAATCTTTAGTGATCTATCCCACACGTATGATATGGTTTGCACAGCTCCCTACATATTTTTTTCACATGGACTGTGGGTTTGAGGTAGGGATTTCCAGATTCTTTAGAAGCATGATAAGAATGGAGAAGGCCAGAATTTTCCATTATTCTTCGGTTTCTCTTACACATGCAGTGAAAGGACTTGGTTATGGAAGAGTTAATTGAGAATTGACTACTCCTGTCTCTGAATTCAATTATGAAATAAGAGGATAAACAGTCCCATTTTTGTATTTCAGGTTTCTGGCTCTCATCAAGATTCTAAAAGGCAACAGATGGAACAACTGCCTAGAATGAAAGAGAATCTAGTGAAATTCACGTAAGTCTGGCTATGTAATTTCTTTCTAATTAATTATATTTGCATGTGAATGCTGCTGATAAAACAGGTGCTCAGTACATTTTGGAAGTTGAACTTCTAGATTTTATAGCAACAATATCAAATAGCAGATGGTAAGAGAACTTTTAAAGAAGTTTGTGATCTCTGTTCGCTATTTATACACATTTTTTTAGACCCCAGAGACATTTTTGGTTCTGAAACATGATCTATTATTTTTTTAACTAAAATAACCCTGTACCTAAGGAGAGCTTAAAACTACACCTTTAACAACAATATAAATACAGGCGCTGCTCATAGATCCTGTGGTTTGATTCTAGACCACTGTAATAAAGAGAATATCACAATACGGCAAGTCACATGAATTTCTGGGTTTCCCAGTGCACATAAAAGTTATGTTTATACTATACTGCAGTCTATTAAGCATACAGTAGCATTATGTCTAGAAAAACCATGTACATATCTGAATTTTAAAAGACACTGGTCAGGCACGGTGGCTCATGCCAAAAATCCCAGGACTTTCGGAGGCCGAGGCAAAGAGAATTGCTTGAGCCCGGGAGTTTGAGACCAGCCTGGGCAACATAGCAAGACCTCACCTCTATTTAAAAAATAAATAAATAAATTGCAAATAAACCTTATTACTAAAAAATGCTAATGATCATCTGAGCTTTCAGTGAGTCATAATGTTTTGCTGATGGAGGGTCATGCCTCAATATTGATGACCACTGACTGGTCAGGGTGGTGGTTGCTGAAGGTCAGGGTGGCTGTGGCTGTTTCTTAAAATAAGACAAAAGTGAAGTTTGCTGCATTGATTGACTCTTTCATGAAGTATTTCTCCATGCCATGTGATGCTATTTGATAGCTTTTTACGCACAGTAGGACTTCTTTCAAACTTGGAGTGAGTCATCTCAAACCCTGCTGTTGCTTTATCAACTAGGTGTATAGAATATTCTAAACCTTTGTACTAATTTTGACCGTGTTTATAGCATCTTCACCAGGAGTAGATTTCATCTCAAGAGACCACTTTCTTTGCTTACCCATAAGAAGCAACTCCTCGTCCATTCAAGTTTTAACATGAGATTGCAGCAATACAGTTGCATCTTCAGGTTCCACTCCACTTCTAATTCTAGTTCTCTTGCCATTTCCACCATATCTGCAGTTACTTCCTCCAGCGAAGTCTTGAGCCCCTCAAAGTCATCTATGAGGGTTGGAATCAACTTCTTCCAAACTTCTGTTAATGTTGGTATTTTGACCTCCTCCCATGAATCACACATGTTCTTGATGACATTTAGAATAGTGAATCCTTTCCACAAGGTTTTAAATTTACTTTGCCCAGATCCATCAGAGGAATCACTATCTATGGCAGCTGTAGTCTCGCAAAATGTATTTCCTAAATAACAAGACTTGAAAATTGAAATTACTTCTTGATCCATGGGCTGCAAACTGTGTTGTGTTAATAACACAAAACAGCATGAATCTCCTCATACATCTTCCTCATAGCTCCTGGATAGTAACTAGGTGCATTGTCAGTGAGCAGCAATATTTGGAAAGAAATCTTTTTCCTAAGCAGTAGCTTTCAACAGGGGACTTAAAATATTCAGTAAACTTTTAACGTTGCAAACAGTTGCACTGCCATGCAGGATTTCTTGCTCCATTTCTATAACACAGGCAGAGTAGATTTAGCATAATTCTCAAGGGCCCTGGGATTTTTCAAAGTGGTCAGTGAGCACTGGCTTCATCCCAGTCACCAACAAGTTAGCAGCTTGTTAGCGCCTAACAAGAGAGTCATCCTGTTCTTGAAGCTTTGAAACCAGACGTTAACTTTTTCTCTCTAGCTGTGAAAGTCCTCGGCGGCAGCATCTTCTGATAGAAGGCTGTTGGTCTGTGTTGAAAATCTGTTATTTAGTGTACCCACCCTCGTCCTGACCTTGGCTAGGTCTTCTGAATACCTCGTTGCAGCTTCTGCATCAGTAATTGCTGCTTTACCTTGTACTTTTCTGTTAGGGAGACAGAAACAACCTCTGCTAGCTTCAGCTTTTCTGCTGCAGCTAAACCTCATGAAACAACCTCTGCTAGCTTCAGCTTCTCTGCTGCAGCTTCCTCACCTCTCAGCCTGCATAGAACTGAAGAGAGTTAGGGCCTTGCTCTGGACTAGGCTTTAGCTTAAGGGAATGTTGTGGCTCCAGCTTTCTCCATATCAGCAGTGGGGCTGTTTTGCTTTCTTATCATTCAGGTGTTCACTGGGGCAGTGCTTTTAATTTCCTTCAAAGACTTTGCATTCACAGCTTAGCTAATTGCTTGGCACAAGAGGCCCAGCTTTCAGCCTGTCTCTGCTTTCAGTGTGCCTTCCTCACGAAGATTAAACTTTTCTAGCTTTTGACTTAAAGTGACAGACATGGAACTCGTTCTTTCGCTTGAACCCTTGGAGCTCTTAGTAGGCTTATTAATTGGCCTAATTTCAATACTGTTGTGTCACGGAATAGGGACACCCTAGGAGGGGGAGAGAGATGGGGGGAACTGCAGGTCAATGGAGCAGTCAGAACACATACATGCATCAATTAAGTTCACTGTTTTTTATGGGCATGGTTCATGGTGCCCCCATACAATTACAGTAGTAACATCAAAGCTCACTGATCACCATAACAGATATAATAATTTAAAGTTTTAAATATTGCAAGAATTACCAAAATGTGACATAGAAACTCAGAGTGAGCATATGCTGACAGACTTGCTAAACACAGGGTTACCATCATCCTCAATTTATAAAAAACACAGTAGCTGTGAAGCCCAATAAAGTGAAGCAAAATAAAACAAGGTATGCCTGTACAGTTAAAGTATCAGCCTAACCCTTTTTAGTGAGGAAATATATTTACTGGCGTGGACACTGACATAAATATACATGACAGTGCAGTTTAATCTATGTTTTCCTATGTAGGCAAGACCAATTTAGGATAAAGAACAGAGGAATGTTTGTGGGTTTACAAAGTTATATCTATACACAACATTTCCTCGTACTAAACCAAGTACAGATGAATTACTCAGGTAATTCTTTTCTATATAACATTTTTTCATGTATGGGAATATATTCATATATAATTTAACACTATAAAAAATTAAACCTGGCTTATGCCAGTAATCCCAGCACTTTGGATGGCAGAGGCGAGAGGACTGCCTGAGTCCAGGGGTTCAAGATCAGCCTGGGCAACTTGGCGAGAGTGTGTCTCTACAATAAATCATAAAATTAGCTGGGCGTGGTGGCACACACCTGTAGATTCAGCTACCTGGAAGGCTGAGGTGGAAAGATCACCTGAGACCAGCAGGTCAAGGCTGCAGTGGCTGTGAGCATGCCACTGCACTCCAGCCTGGGTGACAGTGAGACTCTGACTCAAAAATAAACAAACAAATAAATAAAACAAAAATTAAATCAGCTATACATCAGAATCCTTTTGAAATACAGATCAAGGCAAGGGGCACTCAAGTATATACAGTATAGCAAATTTCTTTGGTGATGATTAATGAGGTAGCAACATTTTGTCCAATATTTGAGTAGATCAAAGTATATTCTTTCTTGAGTTAAATGCTTTAAATTAGTATTCATTACCTTTGTATATTTCCATTATTGTAAATATAATGTGGCTTAAATATTAAGATAAATTCTAACAAAGGACTTCCCTAGAAAACTGTTATACCACTGTGTCAGAGTTTCCCAAGACCACTCTCATGTTCAGTGATTCACTAGAAGGACTCACAGGGATTAGGATATACTTGAACTTATGGCTAAGATTTATTACAGCAAAAGAATACAAAGCAAAATCAACAAAGAGATAAGGCACCTGGAACAAAGTCTGGGAAAACTACACACACTTTCAGAAGTTCTTTCTGAATAGGGTCATGTGTGACACAAGTCCTCTAGCAATAAGTTTTGACAACAGACGTGATGGCACATGAACTTCTGTCTACCTGGAAAGCTCATTAGATATTTAACACCCAAGGTTTTTACTGGAAGCAGATCACATAGGCATCCTCTGCCTAACGTGTACCAAAATTGCAGGCTCTCAGAAGGAAAACAGGTGTTCAACAGAATCCATATTATTTATGCAAACAGTGTAGGCACAGAAAATCATATAATTTAAAAAGAGTTTTATGTCAGTGTAGGGAACTGCTTTCCAGTAATTTCGCAGACCCCAGTCAACAGCCAGTCTTGCAGACAGGCTTTTCCAATAACAGCCATTTCGAGTCTGCTGTGTCAACTTTTTTCTGCACAATCACCCTAAATAATTATTTTTATATTTATCTTGCAGTTCTGATTTCTCTTCCAGTTCAAATCTCTTTTAAGAAGATATTACATCTGTTATTCAAATTTGCTTAAATTGTGAAACGGGAAATATTTTGAAAATAAGAATAAAAATTTATTCGAATCCTATGTTAACACACACACACATGTCTCACTGGACTATAGGTCTGGGCGGTCAGTTCGGTTTTGTGTGGAATACTGTTGTGGGCTGGTGCTCTCAGGAACAGACTCTGCAGTGGCAATCAGCACGCAGGAAGTTTATCAGTACGGGCTCTCAGGATCGACCCCTGTAGGGGCAGGGAGGAAGCAGATTTGGGCAGAGCAAGCAGGGCCACACTGCAGGTCCCACACACCAAGCTTGTTCATCTGTGGCCCAAGCGAGTGCTATTTCTTCCTCTGTGGGTGACCCACGCCCTTATCCCTGGGGAATCTTAGCCCCTGATGGTGTTATTTCCAGGCCTTGGCTAAGGTACTTGTCCATTTATGGCAGAAATTGGGCAAGTTAGTACTAAAGAGCACTCCAGTAGATGACCTAGTGCCAGACTCCTTCCTCTTTTCCCTTGTGGAGCAGCAGCTGACTGTCGTGCTGACGATCGGCTTGTCTGCAGGGCCTCCATGACGAGGTTTGAACTGAACCAGAGGTGCTAGTGCACAGGGGTAGGTGACATGGTCTGGGATACCTGTTTATTCAACGAGTCTGTGCCTTCTAGCACTACCTGTGCTTGATTCCAAACCAGTGACTTTCATCTTTGATGAAACTTAATGTTGAATACAGTGCTGGAATAAATTGGTGTTTAATAATTGTTGCATGAACTTATGAGTAAATGAATGATCAAATGAATGGTCAAAAGTTCTTCACCTTTTGAAACTATAAATAACCCATCTAATAGAAACATTTCTATATGCCTGTAATCTTCCAAATTAGGTATATATAATTGGTACTACCTTAAAATACTGTTTTTCTGAGTTACTAGATTACCTCTGTGAGTTAGTATCCTCTTGTTGATGATTCAAATTTTAGTCTTGGGTTTAAGACTGTTAGGCACTTCACAGAATAGGATATCCAAATGGCCAATGGACATATGAGGAGATATGTCAACCCCACTATTCATCAGCAGAATGCAAATTAAAATTATGAGATATAACCGCAGATTGTAAAAATTGATGATTCCAAGTGTTGTCAAGGATGTAGATGAACAGGGAACTCTCAAACACTGCTGGTAGGGGTGTAAATATATACAACCACTTGGGAATACTGTTTAGCTCCTCTATTTAGCTGATCATATACCTTCTCTAAGACCCAACAATTATTTATTTTTCTTTTTGCCAGAGTCTTACTCTGTCATCCAGGCTGGAGTGCAGAGGCATGATCACCATAGCCTCGACCTACTGGGCTCAGCCTCCCAAGTAGCTGGGACTACAGGTGTGTGCCACCATGCTTGCTATTTTTCTTTTTTCTTTTTTTTTCTTTTTTTGTAGAGACAAGGTCTTACTGTGTTGCCTAGGGCGGTCTTGAACTCCTAGGCTCAAGCAGTTCTCCCACCTTGGCCTCCTAACGTGCTGGGATAACAGGTATCAGCCACCACCCCTGGCCTGTGCCCAACAATTCTACTTCTAGTTATACACCTAAGAGATGGTGTAATACGCTTACACCAAAAGAATCACATAAGAATGTTTACAAGCCGGGCTCGGTGGCTCAGCTTGTAATCCCGCGCCTTGGAAGGCTGAGGTGAGTGGATTGCCTGAGCCCGCAGCTTCGAGACCCGCCTGGGCAACTTGGTGAGACCTCATCTCTACAATAAATCAAAAAATTAGCCGAGTGTGGTAGCGAGCGCCTGTAGTTCCAGCTATTTGGAAGGCTGAGGTGGAAGGATTGCCAGAGCCCAGTAGGTTGAGGCTGTGGTGGCCGGGAGCAGCCACTGCACTCCAGTCTGGGTGACAGAGTGAGACTCCAACTCAAAAAAAAAAAAAAAGAATGTTTACAGATGCTTTATTCATAACAATCCAACACTGAAAACAAACTAATTGTCCATCAGTAGCAGAGTGGACAAAATAGACATATGCATATACCAGGGGAACCAAAAAATGTATACACATTTTAAGAGATATTATCTATGTATTTCTTTTAGTTTGCCACAATCAGAAGTCTGGGGCGGATGGTAACCCCTTTGAGCACCTCTTTTGATTGCAGAAGTCATACGTGACTTGTATTCATCTTTCGTCATCGGTATATATTGAGTATTACAATTTAAATACAGTTCTTCCTTTCTTAAAATGTGTATTTTTTGGCACCCGCTACACACACACACACACACACACACACACACACACACACACACATATGAATATATGAATAATAACAGAAGTGAAAACAAATATATTCTGGCTCGTATAACATTGTGGATAATTCTCACAGTGCTGGGTGAGAGAGGTCAGAAACAAAAGAGTACAATTTCTGTCCCTCCAGCAACCTTACAAGTAGAAGATGCAAAGGGACCTGGGGATGTACTCAGCCTGAGGCCCTATAATTCTACTCGTAAGTATGTACCTGCACAAGCTCGCAAGTGCTCAAGGGGACTTGGAGATTTGTACAGGAATGTCCCCTGCAACAGCCCAATCTAAATACCAATCAACAGAAGAGCAGATAAATGGTGTTATAGCCACACAATGGCATACTACTTAGCAATGAAAATGAATGAACTCATCTGGATAAATTCAAAAGCATATTGTTAAGTCAGAGAAAAGCACAGTGTAGAAGAATATGTACAGTATTATACCATTAAAAATTTTAAACATGACAAACTATTAAATAATATCAATGGATACATGTATGTTTTCAAAAAATGTAAATATACGAGGAGAGTAAAACAAGAAGTTCAAAATAATAGCTGTTTCCAGGGCGAAAAAGAAGAAGGAGAACAAGAACAAGGAAGAGTATCCTGGGACCTTCAGTTATACGTATGTTTTTCTTTAATCTGTGTAGTGGATACCTACATAATCTTTATATCATCTATATTTTTGTATGCCTGAAAGACTTCATAGTTTTTAAAAAATTAAATTCATGTCAAAAAGCCTGATTGTGGTTCAACTGGCAAAGTTACACTGGACGGCACCAGTTCAATAATAGGGGGAATCTTCTCTCAATCAGAGCCGCCTCTGAATGGCAAGTGAGGATTTTCTCATCCTTAGAGTTATTTGAGCAGAAGCAGATGCTCTCCTGTAGGAGAAAGAAATACCAGTGTCCTGTTTACCCATGGATCTCTACTGCAGTGCCTGTGCTTACATGGCACTTGATTACTATTTGTTGAATAATGACATTTGAAAAAAATTCACTGTCTCATTAAACATTCATGGGAAAGAATGGAAAAGAATGACAGATGACCTAACCCTTTGTAACAATCAAGGGTATTCGCTTATATTCACCAACAAGGATTCAACAGGTGGAATTAGAAGACAGGTGACTGGAGAAGAGAGAGAGCAAGCCCAGTCAGAGAAACCATCTCTGCTGGACTTGAAGATGATTCCAGTAAACCCTGCATGATAACTAGTCTTTGAGGAAAAAAAAGAAATCGAAGAATCTGTGTGCTAGAATTCCATTTATATCAAGTTCAAAGACGGGCAAAATGGAGCTGTGGTATCAGAAGACAAGACAGTAATTATCAATGGGAAGGAGAAAGGGAATACGAATTGTGAGCAATGTGATGTGCCTTCTAGTATGATGGCAGTACTCCATTTACTGACCTCGTATTTGCTTTATTATAATTCATGGAACTGCACATTTATGTTTTGTGCTCTTTTCATCAAATTTCAGGAGCTTTTAATGTTTGCTCTGGTTGATATTCTCTTATGTGCTAATGTTAAAATATTGACTTACGCAGTTTTGCTAATATTCAGAATAAATCAGCATTAGAAAATGCCCATTTAAATGTGAAATTCTATTAAAAATCTAGCAAATAAGGATAGTGCTGATTTAATATTAGCTATAGTATTTCTGCCATGTGAAATTATGGCCACAAATGAACCAGCTATCTATACTGCCATTGAAAGATATATTCTAGAGGTCCTTACACATACCAATTTGGGGGAAAAAAAGGTTCTTTAGGATAAATAGGAGAAATAGAATCTTTAGGGTAAATTTTGGAAGATGCCAAAAAGTACAGACTTAATAGGTAGCTGTATTGACTGTGATCCATGGCATATATTAACTATGAAAAATCATATTCCTGAAAACAAGGAGCTCAAAGCTGATACCACAGCAGTGGTTCCTAAAAGTAGCAAGTGTGAAGTCTGAGGTGGAAGGATTGCCAGAGCCCAGTAGGTCTTGTGAAGAGTTTTAGAGTGAGTGAAGGCCCTAGAGGAAGAAAATACCAAAGCAGTCCTTAGTGCTCAGGAACAAAAGAACCTGAGGGAAACTGATTTTAGGGCTCATTAAGAGACTGTTAAGGGAAGCTCTTTTTGACTAAAAAAAAAAGAAAGAAGCGGCTAGAGTAGAGAAAATACAACCAAGATACATAACTGACATAGAAAAATACTTACTTATAATGGTAAATAAAATTATAATATAAAATGGTATAGTAAAATTATGGATAACATATTTAAACCTTTTAGTGTTCTGTGTAAGAATATATGTTCACTCATAAGCAGACCCTGAACATTTATTAAAATGCTATAAGAAAGGGATGGCAGTAGCAGGACACTGCCAGGGCAGGGAGAGGGGCATGTAACATCAATATGGGTGCCTGATCTCAAACCAGGCGAAGGGGACCAAAGGGAGACCCAAACTTTACCTGTATGATAACCACTTGTGTACCTGATCCTGACTTGCACCCCACATCTTTAAAATTAAAAAAAGAGGCCGGGCATCGTGGCTCACACCTGTAATCCCAGCACTTTGGGAGGCCGAGGTGAGAAGATTGCCTGAACCCGCGGGTTCAAGACCAGCCTGGGCAACTTGGCAAGACCTCATCTCTACAATAAATAAATAAATAAATAACCTGGGCATGGTGGCCCATGCCTGTAGTTCCAGTCACTTGGAAGGCTGAGGAGGAAGGATCACCTGAGCCCAGCAGGTCGACTCTGAGGTGGCTGTGAGTGAGCCACTGCACTCCAGCCTGGGCAACAGAGTGAGACTCCGACTCAAAAAATAAATAAATAAAATAAAATAAAGAATATATGTACTTTATAATCATTTTAAGTAAATTTTAAAGAATCATTTATATTTTAAAAAAATAAGAGAAAGTCCATCTACCAAATAGACTGTGGAAGTTCTCAAGTCATAATAGCAGTGTAAATGTTTGTGTAACTAATAAAGTACAGCATTTTTTTTAAATAGTGACAATCAAGGTGGTACAGTGGTCCCCTCTTATCCAAAGAAGACACGTTCCAAGACCCTGAGTGGATGCCTGAAACTGTGGATGACACTGAACCCTATATATACCATGTTTTTTTCCTATACATACATATCTATGACAAAGCTTCATCTATAAATTAGGTGCAAGAAGAGATCACCAATAACTAATAATAAAATAGAAGAATTATAACAATATATTGTAACAAAAGTTATATGAATGTGGTCTCCCTCTCCCAACATATCTTAATGTACTGTACATGCATTTTTAGACCATGGTTGACCAGGGGTAACTGAAACTGCAGAAAGCAAAGCCACATCTAGAAAGGGACTTCCATAAATGTACATTTGCACTGGCCTTGGTGCACATAGATCAATTTTGCCTCCACCACTTACTGTTTCATGTGACTTTATGTAATTAACTGTCTCAGACTCACCTATAAACAGGAATGATGAAACCCAAATTAAATCGTTGGTATGAGAATTAACAATGATTGAAAAATCCCAAGAAAGATAAACATCAGTTGATCATTGCTCTTCAGTGTATAGTAATTTATTGAATATAAAGAATCAGCAAAGTAAGTATCTATTTGCAAGGAGAGAAAAATACATATGACAATAATTTGAAACTGCAAGTGGCAAGTCTATGACATTGTTATGCTGACTTAATCTTGCAAGAGACTCTTTGTTTAAAACCCTATTTGTTTAAAATAAAAGAGACTATTTGTTTAAAACACAATACTAGCCAGGCTCGGTGGCTCAGCCTGTAATCCCGTGCCTTGGGAGGCTGAGGTGAGTGGATTGCCTTAGCCTGCGGGTTCGAGGCCCCCCTGGGCAACTTGGTGAGACCTCATCTCTACAATAAGTCAAAAAATTAGCCAAGTGTGGTAGCGAGCGCCTGTAGTTCCAGCTACTTGGAAGGCTGAAGTGGAAGGATTGCTGGAGCCCAGCAGGTCGAGGCTGCAGTGGCCGCTCCCGGCCACTGCACTCCAGTCTGGGCGACAGAGTGAGACTCCAACTAAAAATAAATAAATAAATAAATATAATAAAACACAATACTTAGGAGTGTAAATGGTTTACAAATTTTGATGACTGTGACTGATAACATTATGATCCAGTATACCCACTGATATATATTTATATATAACTGAAACAATTTTTGAAACAATACTTACCCTGACTATGTGTGATGCATGTTATTTCCTTTTCTGTCATTTTTATACTGCTGTTGTAATTCACTGAATCAATTCACTCATTGTCAATCAATCAATCTACTAATTCTAACTGTATAATTGCATTATACAGTTTGAACATCACTGCTCTGGAAGACATCTAGAAGATTGAACATATTTAGCCAGGTACAGTGGCTCATGCCTCTAATCCCAGCTCTTTGAGAGGTGGAAGTAAGGATTGCCTGAGCCCAGGAGTTTGAGACCAGCCTGAGCAACTTCTGGAGATCTTGTCTCCGCAATAAACAAAAAATATTAGCTAGGCTTGGTAGCGCATGCCTGTGGCTCCCTCTTCTTGGAAGGCTGAGGCAGAAGGGTCACCTGAGCCCAGCAGGTTGAGGCTGCAGTGGCTGTGAGTGTACTTCTGTACTTCAGCCTGGGTGACAGAGTGAGAATCTGATTCCAAAAAAAAGCAAAGATTAAACATATTTTAACAGTGTAGTATCTCAACTTATTAATTAGTATCATCATGTCAGATCTTTTAGAAATGGGTAAATATTTGAAAACTACTTAAAATATCCTTAAAGTAATAGAAAAAGCATTTAATAGCATCATAAATAATAAATATCTATAGTGATCTTTCAATTAAATATGAAACAACTGAATGATTATGGTTAATTCCATATTCTACCAGAAAATGAAATTATTAGTAAATGTTGTTAATTAACGAAAAATTTTAAAGAGGAAGTGGTTTATTCTAAAAGCACAACATTTTAAGAATATTTTTTATTGAGATGTAACTAACATGCCAAAAAATTCACCCTTTTAAAGTGTTCAATTCAGTGATGTTTAGTATATTCACAAGGTTGTGCAACCATCATTACTAATTCCAGAACATTTTCATCATCCCCAAAAGAAACCCCATACCAATTAGCTGTAAGTTCCCAACCTTTCTTCTCCCAGACCCCAGACAATCACTAATTTGCTTGCTGTCTTTATGGATTTCTCTATTATTGTTATTTTATAAACAGTTGTGTGTCTCTTAGTGATGCAGATACATCCTGAGAAATGTGTCATTAGGTGATTTTTTTCATGTGAACATCAGAGAGTGTACTTACACAAAATTAGAAGTATAGCCTGCTACACAGCTGTGCTATATGGTATAGCCTATGGCTCCTAGGTTACACATCTGTACAGTATGTTGCTGTACTGAATACTGTGGCAATTGTAACACAATGGTAAGTATTTGTGTATCGAAACACAGAAAAGATTCAGAAAAAAGCAGTGTTATAATATTATATTTAATCTTATACTGTGGTATATGCATGGTCTGTTGTCGACTGAAATGTTAAGTGGCGCACGTCCATAAATGGAAGCATACAATATGTGAACTTCTGCCACTTAGCATAATGTTTTTGAGGTTCATGTGTGTTGAAACATATATCAGTACTTTATTCCTTTTTATGGCTGGATGACCACATTTTGTTTATCCAGTCATCAGTTGATGGACGTTTGGACTGTTTACACCTTTTCACTTTTATGAATCCTGCTGCTATGAACATTTCTGTGCACATTTTGTGTGTAAATGCTTTTAATTCTCTCGGGTATATGCCTAGAAATGAAATTGCTGGGTCAATTCCATTCTGCTTATCTTTTTGAGGAACCCAGGCTGTCTTCCATAGTGGCTGTACCATTTTATTTTTCCACCAGCAATGTATCAGGGCTCCACTTGTCCCACATCCTTGTCAGCACTTGTTCTTTTTACATTTTAGCCATCCTAGTGGATGTGAAGGGATATCTGATTGTGGCTTTGATGTGCACTCTCCTAATGACTGATGATGAACATCTTTTCACATATTTGTCAGCCATCTCTATGCAGGGACTTGCTTATCTGTGGATTCTGCATATGTGCAGTCATCACTTGTGGATCAAAAATATTGGAAAACAGTAAAAAACCAATACAACAATAAAAATAATACAAATGAAAAAGCAATACAGTATAACAGCTATTTATATAGTATTTACATTGTATTCGGTATTATAAGTAATCTAGAGATGATTTAAAGTACCAGAGAGGATATATGGAAGTTATATAGAAATAACACTTTATATAAGGAGCATCCATGGATTTTGGTATTGATGAGAATCCTGAAACCAGTTCCTCTTGGATATCAAGGGATGATTATATCTTTTTTGAAGAATGGTCTATTCAAATTTTGTGCTTATATTTAAATCAGGTTGTCTTTATGAGGTTGAATTTGTTAAGATTTCTTTATATATTCTGAATACTAGACCTTATCAGATACATAATTAGCAAAATATTTTCCCCATTCTGTGGGTGATATTTTTATTTTGTTGATGGTATCTTTAGAAATACAGAAGTTTTCAAGTACAAAAAGTATAAAAGAAGACTGGTTGATCTACTTTTTTCTTGGTTGCTTGTGCTTCAGATGTCATATCTAAGAAAATGTCATTGCCTAATCCAAGAACATAAAGTTTATGCCTATATTTTCTTCTAAGGATTTTATACTTTCAGCTTCTTTTTTATTTATTTTGAGTTAATTTTTGTATGTGAAATGAGGTAGTGTTGAAATTTCACTCTTTTGCAAGTGTTTATTCAATTGTCCCAGCACCATATGTTGAAAAGACCTTTCTTCCACAGTTGACTGATCTTGGCATGCTTGTCAAGAATCAGTTGGCTGTAAGTTCATTTTTTACACTCTCAGTTGTATTTCATTGATCTATAGCTCTATTCCTATGCTAATGCCATACTGTTTTGATGACTACCTTTTTGGTAAGTTTGATATTAGAAACTATGAATCCTCCAATGTTATTGGCTTTTTTTTTTTCAAGATAGGTTTGGTTATTCAGGATCCCTTTTATATCCGTATAAATTTAGTATCTACTTGTCAACTTCTTTACAAAAGGGCAGCCCTTGTCAATTTCTTTGCAGAAGGTATTTTGATGGAGGTTGTGTTGAATTAACAGATTACTTTGGGTAGCATTGCCATCTTAATAATATTAAGTCTTCCAATCCATAAACATCTTTAATTTTTTCTCAGATGTTTTATAGATTCTAGTGTATACATCTTGCACTTCTTTGGCTACATTTATTCCTTAGTGTGTTTTTATTTTTGATGCTATATGAAATAGAATTATATTTTAAGTTGAATTTTGAACTGTATATTGCTGGTGTCTGAAAATATGATTGATTCTTATATATTGATCTTGTATATGAAAACGTTGAGGGACTTGCTTATTAGATCTAGTAAAGCATGTGTGTGTCTGTGTGTATATATTCCTTAGTATTTTCTATACACAAGATCATGTCATCATGTTAACCTGCAAATAGAGATAGCTTTACTTCTTTTTTTTTCCTTCACTGGTTAGAACCTCCTATACAGTGTTGAATTGAAGTGGTAATAGTCAGGGGGAACGTCCTTAACTTGTTCCTGACCTTAGAGGGAAAGCTTTCAGTTTTTAAGCACGATATTGATAGTAGATTTTTAAATAGATGTCTTTTATCAGATTAGTGTTTAGAGGGAAATTTTTAGCTGTAAATATCTATATTTTTAAAAGAAAAAATTTCAAACCAATAATCTTCTACATTAAGAAACTTGAAAAGAAAGAGCAAATCATGGAGTTGGCAAATACTTTTTCCCAGTCTGTGGGCTGTCTCCCTGCTCTCTTGATGGTTTCTTTGGCTTTGCAGAAGCTTGTCAGTTTAATGAGGTCCTACTGGAAATATACCCTGAAGAACTCAAATCACTCTATAAAAAGATACCTGCACACGTATGTTTATCGCAGCATTGTTCACAATAGCAAGAACATGGAACCAACCATACTGTCCATCAAAAGAGGACTGGATTAAAAAAATGTGGTACATATACACAATGGAATATTACCCAGCCATAAAAAAGAAAAATCATGAATTTTGCAGCAACCTGGATAGAATTAGAGTTTATAATACTGAGTGATCTCTCACAGAAACAAAGATCTGAGTATCACATGTTCTCACTCATAAGTGGACCTTGAACTGTAAGAAAAGTGGATTGCCTGAGCCCGCGGGTTCGAGACCCGCATGGGCAACTTGGCGAGACCTCATCTCTACAATAAATCAAAAATTAGCCGGGTGTGGTAACATATGCCTATCGTTCTGGCTACTTGGAGGACTGAGGTGGAAGGATCACCAGAGCTTATAATACTGAGTGATCTCTCACAGAAACAAGGATCTGAGTATCACATGTTCTCACTCATAAGTGGACCTTGAACATCTATCGTAATACTCTAAGAAAAGGATTGACAGTGGTGGGA
>CAUYQG010111300.1:0-17523 GCA_963574415.1 Tarsius wallacei | reverse complement strand
ATTTTTGATATTATAGGGATTGAATTTGTACATGGCTTTGGGTGGTATTATTATTTTTACAATATGGCATCTTCCAATGAACGAACACAGTGGGTCTTTCTATTTATTTTGGTTTTCTTTAATTTCTTTATGAAATCTTTTTTAGTTTTCAGTTTATAAGTATTTATCTTCCTTGGTTAGTTTATTCTAAAATATTTTATTATTTTTTGTTATTATTGTAAACATGTATTTTTTTTTTTTTTTTTTGAGTTGGAGTCTCACTCTGTCACCCAGACTGGAGTGCAGTGGCCGCTCCTGGCCACCGCAGCCTCGACCTGCTGGGCTCCAGTGATCCTTCCACCTCAGCCTTCCAAGTAGCTGGAACTACAGGCATGCGCTACCACGCCCGGCTAATTTTTTGATTTATTGTAGAGATAAGGTCTTGCCAAGTTGCCCAGGCAGGTCTCGAACCTGCGGGCTCAGGCAATCCACTCACCTCGGCCTCCCCAAGCGAGGGATTACAGGCTGAGCCACCGAGCCCAGCTCATGTATACTTTAAATTGCCTTTTCATAGTCCTCATTGCAAACGTATTCAAATGTAACTGATTTTTGTATTTTTCTTATATCCTACAAATTTGATAAGCTCATTTATCAGCTTATAGTTTTTTCTTTTTTGTATATTCTGTGGTGTTTTCCACCTATATGATCATGTCATCTATAAATGTAAATAAATTTAAGTCTTTCTTTCCAATTTAAATGCTGTTTATATCTTTTTCTTGCCTAATTGCTCTGGCTACATTTTCAAGCGGAATAAAAGTGGTAAAGAAAAAAAAAAATTAACGTCCTTTTTTTTTTCTGATCTTAGAAGAAAGAAGGTTTTAGTCTTTCAACATTGAGTATGATGTGGGGTTTGAAGTATTTGGTTATATTTTCTTCATAGCCAGTTTAATAAACATAAAGGGACATTTCACTGTAGTCTTGATTTTTTCTTTTTCCTTTAAATCTGGAAAGCTTTGTTTTGTATATTTTTGGATTCTCTTTTCACATGTGTATATATTTCTAATTGTTATATCTTGTTGATATATTGAGCTCTTTATGAATATATTATGTTCTTTGTCTCTTGTTACATTTTTGACTCAAAGTCTATTTTATCTGATAATAATATGGCTACCCCAGGTATCTTGTGGTTATCATTTTTATGGATATTTTCATCCTTTTATTTTTCACCTTGTTGATTCTTATATTTAAAGTTAGTCTTCTTAGACTCATTTTGTAGTTTATTTTAATTCTGTCTGCTAATTTGTTTTTAATAAGAGAAGTTAATCTATTTATATATAAGGTGATTACTGATTAAAAAAAAATACCGAGCTATTTAGCTTCATTTTCTGTGTCATATTTTTTGTTTCTCAGTTTTTTCATTACTGTCTTTTTGTGTTTAATTGATTTTTGTAGTATTATATGATTTTCATTTTCTTCTTTATTTTAGTTTATAATTTTGTTGTTTTCTTAATGGTTACCTTGGAGAATGCAGTTAACAATTAAACTTTTAACAAGCTAGTTCAAATACCACCCAAATTTAAATAGTTTAAACACTCAGTCTCTATATAACTATAACCCACACCCTTATATTATTAGTGTCATGAATTATAGACACTGATTAGCTGTATTTCAATTAACATGAATTTATAATCATTCCTTTTTGCATTTTCTTTTATGGTATGCAGGAAAAAGAAATTACAAACCTAGCTAACAGTACAATAATATTGGCTTTTGTATTTACCTATAAATATACCTATTTAATTTTTTTGTTTTATTTTTGTTGTTGTTTGTTTTGTATGGTTTCAAGTGATAGACCAGTGTCCTTTCATTTTAGGTTGTCTGCTGGTAATGAAAACTCTCACCTTTAGTTGACCTGGAAATGTCTTAATTTTCTTTAATTCTTAAAAGCTAGTTTTGCTGGATATAAATTCTTGATAGTTTTTTTTTTCCTTTCAGGAATTCAAATATGTCATCCCACCGCCCTTGGCTAACATGAGAAATCAGCCCTTAATCTCACTGAAGATCTCTTACATGTGACGTCATTTTTCTCATTCCACTGTCAGAGTTTTGTTGCTGTTGTTGTTTTAGGGTCTCAAAATTGACTATAATATCTCCCATTGTATATCTCATAAAATTTATGTATCCTGTTTGGAGTTCATTGAGCTTCTTGAATGTGTATAATCACATCTTCCATCAGATTAAAAAAAATTAGTCATTATTTTTCAGACTTTTTTGTTTCATTCTTCAGACTGAATAATTTTAATTGTCTTATATAAAAGTCTTCTCAAATCTTCAACTGAACTCATCTACTGATTTTTTTAATTCAGTTATTTTAATTTTCAGTGTCTATTTTTTTCTTAGGTTCTTTCTATAATTTTTATTTCTTTATTGATATGCTTATTGTGTTCAGGGATTTCTTTTTAATTGTAGTTACTTTCCATAGTTTCCTTTAGCTCATTGAACGTATTTAAGGCAGATGGTTTAATGCCATGGTCTATTAATTTCAACATCTGGGCTTATTTGGAGATAACTTCTGTCAAATTATTTTTATCATTATTACTATTATCATCATCATTATTATTTGCAATTGATCCATAATTTCTCGTTCTTTGTATGTCTGTTGTTGTTGTTGGATCTGGCCATTCTGAGTATTGTGTTGTGGCCACTCCAGAAATCTAATCCTTTCTGTCCTCAGGAACTGCTGATTTTTCCTTGTTGAGGACTTTAGCCATCTGTTGGTGTCTTTTCCAAAATGCGTATTTCTTGTGTGCAGTCATTGAATTTTCCTTTCCACTGTCTCTGCATCAACCAGGACCTGATGAATATTTGCTTAAATCTCTGACTCTAAACATTGAAAAAAGAACAATTGGGGAAAAAAAGGCTTCTCTTTAAATCTCTTTTCAGATTGGAAGTTGCTTTAGTTCTAAGTATTGAAAGAATGTCTGACCTCTGTGCCTGCCTCTTAGTGATTTAAAAAAGCATTTATCAGCAATAATAATTTTTAAAACTCCAATTTTCAAAGACAAGATCTTTTATGTCCACCCATCAAACCAGGAAGCTATACCGAGAACATGTGTCACCATCATCATGACTGCCTATCGTAAGACTGAAGGAGGGGGGATGATAATTGCTACATGAAATGTAAATAGTCACTGAGATTTACTAAAATATACCAGTATCTTTATCAAGGTCTTCACTGGACACTTCACATGTTTTACTAGACTCCAGAGTACCAAAATAATTACTTCACACAGTTGTTCAATAGTTATTTTGGTGACAAACTGATTCTTAGAGCTTCCTACATGTTCATTTTCTGTGACTTCTGCAGACTTGGGGATCACCAAAATACCTAAGAAAAGCAAGAAACAATATTTACTTACTCCAGACTTTTAAAAATGCCTCTTTAGTAGCCTCTGCCCATCTCTTTTGCACTTATTTACCTATGCAGAAATGATATCAAGGAAAGCTAGCTATCAGTCCAAACTTGGCTGGAAATAATGGAATCCAAATGAAACAAAATTTTAAAAAAGTAAATAAAATTGTATTTGTTTTTGAAGTTTAACACATTCCCTAATGTTTAAAATGGCATCAATTAAAAAATTATGTATTGCCTGCCCTTACTTGTGACAGATGCAATGTTAAGACATTGTGAATTAAAAAATGAGCATGACCCAGTATGCACCATTGATAACTTTATGAAAATGATGTGAAAGAGAAAATAGAGTTATGGTTCAATTCTAAGTCTGTCTCTAAAAACTATAAATAAATTCTTCTTGAATTAATGATTATCTCTGTGTCTCAGTTTTTTAAACCATTGCACGGGATCTGCAAATCAGATGGTATTTGTGCTCTTTTCAAGTTCTAAAGTTCTATAATTGAAATGTTCGGTGATTTCAAGTTGTTTTCTGGATAAAAATTTTATGTGTTCTGTGTGCTCAACTCTCTCTCTCTCTCTCAGATCTGTTCAGAGCTCCGTATTTTTGTAGCTTCCTTCCTAATAATAAATTATCCACTTTTTCCAACTTTTTTTTCAGGAAAAAAAATTACTTCCAGATGGAAGAGTTGACCGTCTTTTTTTTTTTTATGGTTTGCACCATATCTTTTTTAATGAACGTGCATTCTTTCCAAACTGAGGGAGAGTAAATGGCTTTCATTGTTGTGTGGATATATACTTAATGTATACAGATGCAAGCTGTGTCCTTATAGTGTAAAATCAAGACATTGAATAATGTAAAACAGTCAATCAACTATTTGCATCATTTTTATAGTGAGAAACAATTGAACTGATTTTTTGATTGATATTTTTGTTCTGTCATGTAAGTATGTTTTCTATTCTCTCAATATTTGAATGAGCCAGGTGTTTTGGTGTATTGCAGACATAGTCTTGATAACTTTGTAAACAACAACAACAAAAGCAAATTTCAATGTAGAAAAACAGTCAGTGAAACTGGTAAGAGATAACAGGATGAAAATAATTAAACGTAAAATATTCGAAATGTACACAAATATATTATACGAACATTATAATAAACTTAAATGTTTTGCTGACATCTTCAACACTTTTACCATGTTTCAAAAGCTATACTGGTCACTGGGAAAATGAAAATGAATTTAATGACGTGCTGCCTTTAATGGGGTGAAACTTGAAAGGGAAGGGATATTTGCAAGCATTTAAATACATGCTGCCTTTATGCAATAAGTATTTATTGTGCCATGTATAGTACTAGATACATAAGATAAACACAAAGTAAAAAAGCAACAGATTCTGCTATCATGGAGTTTATAGAATAGATAGAAAAGACAGACAAGAGAGAACTTACAATTTTCATGACTTTCATGATCAATCTTCAGTACTATGTGATCCTTACCTGGCATAAAATAAGGGAATCCAAAAATTAGAAAAGATATCCCTGGGAAAGGGAATTCAAGCCACATTCTGAAAATGACTTGTTAAAAAGCAGAAGGAGGAGGGAATAGGTGGGTATTACTGAAAGAGTTGCTAGGAAGAAAGTACAGAAACATTCAGCATTTTGCAATTTACTGAAACAAAGACTTCAGGTATGAACTCTCTTATTTCCCAGGATTAAAATTAATGCAGAAGTCAATCTAGATATACATCAATGAATGATGGATAAAGAATATATGTTTATGACATAAGTATGTATATATTTGGTCACATATATGTGTATATCTATGACCGAAAAAAAGAAATTATTTTTTGGAGGGTGAGCCCCCTGTAGTACACGTTTTCCTGCCAGGTAAATGCTCTAGGACCCCGTCGACATCAGTGTACCAGCTAGCATTGTTGTGAGAGGTTGCATTCAGCTTCACTGAATTTTCCTCTTTCTTTGGATATTCTTTCAATGCATTTTCCCATTTCGTAATGGACGATTTACAAGTGCACCTGCTCACACAGCACTGAGTGTTCAGGAGTTTTTGACCAAAAACAGCACGACCCCCACCCCTATGCCCCACCCTTCCTCTCGCCAGATCCTGCTCTGAGTGACTTTTTTTATCTGTTTCCCTGGATGATAAATGTCCTCAGAAGGACACTTTTTGCTGATGTGGAAGAGGTGAAACCAAAAATGTCAGAAGCACTAAAAGGCTTTACAATTGACAGGTTCAAAAACTGTTCTGAGCTGTGGAAAAACCATATTGATAGGTGTGCATATCAAAAGGAGACCACTTTGAAGGTGATCAAATTACAACTGTAAGAACAAATACACAATCTTTAATAAATAAATCCATTTGGGGGGTTGCCTCCCATATATATGTACAAGTGTATATATGTATGCATGTATATACAAGGAATATTATTAAGCCATAAATATGAATAAAATTCTGTTATCTGCAGCAACATTGATGAAACCAGGCACAGACAGACAAATATGACATGTTCTCATTCATATTTGAATAGCTAAAAATGTTGTTCTTATGAAAAAAGGTAGTAGAATAGTGCTTACCAGAGTCTGGGAAGAACAAGAGAGGAGGAAGAATAAAGAGAGGTTGGTTAATGGGTACAAAAATACAGTTAGAAAGAAAATATAATTTATAATGTTCAATAGCAAGGAGGGAAATTGCAGTTATTAGTAATACATATTTCAAAATAGCTAGAAAAGAAAATTTGGAATGTGCTTAACACAAAGAAATGATAAATGAGGTGATAGATGCCCTTAAATAATCTGACTTGATTATTATACATTGTATGCATATATCAAAATATCACATGCATACTGTACATAAGTAGAGCTATTGTTTATTAACAAATTAATATAAAATTGAGGCTCAATAAGGACTAACCTAAATTTACACTATCCTAATAAATATGCAAGAAAAAATTGGAAGTGTTTTTTTTTTTTTCCCAATGAGAGTAAAAGGAGGTCTTTTAAATAACATTTTAGGAAGCAAGGTGCAAATGAATTTAATTAATTTAAGTTGTCAGGTCCATGAATATTATATCTCTTTTCTTCACTACTGTACTTTTTCCAGTTTAGTTTTAGTAATAAGTGCCATATTAAGGTATTAGGGGAGATACACATTCAAACTTTATGTGATACTTTAAATGATGTTCATATAAAGGGGGTGAGGAGATTTATTGAACAAGCCAGTCAGTTGTCAATTTTATTTTTCCACATAAGCTTTCAACTTGTCTTATCAGTCTAGCTTTGACAGGAACTAGCTATAAATTATTGCTCAAAATGCCCAACATTTGATAAAAGCCTAATAAATAACTCGGATTTTATTATTACTACCATTAATATTATTATCATAACATGTTTCCCTAACATTTTAATTAAATCGAAGAAAAGCTCAGTAGAGGACACAATCTCATTGTTCACAAATATTCGATTCTGATGACTTCTACCCTGGGAAGTAGAAAGCTGGAAGAGTATTACTCTCACTCATTCAGAGGAAAATAGCCAAACTACCTCGAATTGTGTCTTAGTTTGAGGTCATTGAAGAGATGAGGTCAAAAAGCAGCACACCAAACCAAAATCCTAGAAGAGGTCGTAACTACAGGGAGAGAAGAGGAACAAGACAGCGCTCACTTGAACTCTGCAATCGGGTATCAGCAAAAAGAGAAGCACATCGCTGACATACTGGTGAAGGCTGGGTGCGATATTTCAAGATAATATAAAACCCCTGAGTGCCACAGAAATTGGGGGAATCTTCACTCTCTCGAGGTGCTTCTTAGTGACTCCACCAGTTGGTCACAAAGAAAATCAGCAGAAAAAAAAAAACTTGAGGAAATGTCTATTGCGGTGCAGATCTGGAAAGGGAAATAGGTCTGTGGAATGGGTCAGAAACACTGCCTAGATTGTTCACTGTGGCACAAAACCTTATTCTCAGTGACAAAAGAAGGAAGGGGAAGGGATACACTGCTGTCACTAAGACACTAGTGAAGCCACCTCAGGTGTGGGGATTAGACAGATTAGAAAAATCAAATAAAACTAACATCTGGTCAAATGGCATGATTTCGTGCTGAGACGAACATATCAGTCAGAGGAAGGGCATAAGATGAGAAAAGGCCATTCCTGGAAGATCCAGGGAAATAAAGTACTTCTCACATGAAGGCTTAATGAAAAAAATTGAGAAAATAGTCGTACCCTTCCCCTCATAAGCTAATGAACCTTAAATAGCAATTGATACCAGCATGTGGTTGGCAGAAAGACAAGAGATACCCTTTGAAGGTACAATATAAGAGGAAGACCTAAAATTCAAAAATGATCAGACATTGTTCTGGAAAGACAGCCCCTGTACTAAATACAGCAAGACATTTACAGGAATTTGAAGTCTCTGGTACACTTAGGGTAATTACAGAAACAATGAATCTCAAAACCAGCTGAACTCCTGGTAAAATTAGCTCAAATTTCAACTCAAATGACCTGTGCAAAGGCTTAGAAGGAAACGTATATCCACTTGCAAGCCTAAAAAGTATGACCTAATGCCTAGAGTACTATAAAAATATTCTGCATACAACAAAAAATTATAAGGCATGAAAAACACAAGCAAAAAAAGTTATCATCAGAGCTGTACTCCAATATGACAGATTTCAGAGTATCTAATAAAAAATTTAAAATAACTATGTTTAAGGTTCTAATTGAAAGCATAGACAACAGATCAGATCAGATCAGATAAAAGGCTTCAACAATGAGAAATGGAACCTGTGAATCAAACAGAACTGCTAAAAATGAAAAACATGCACACTCGGTAATAAAAATAATGCTTCCAAAGAGTTCATCAGTGTATTCAGCATTGTTGAAGACAGAATCTGTGAAATTGAGAAAAAGTCCATGAAAATCCCCCACACTGAAACAAAAAAAGAAAAACTGTATGACAACATCATCAAGATGGGGCATGAAAGAACAGTGAAGCAATATCAAGTGTTATAGCATGTGAAGTTGGAATGTCAGAAGAGAAAAAACTCAAACAAGAAATTTTACAAAAAATCGAACACAGACACAGGGCGTGCACGCACGCACACACACACACACGCACACACACACACATCTAAGTGTATTGTACACAAACTGCTAAAGGAGATCATCTTGAAATCATACAAGAAAAACAAATATTTTATAGAAGGAACAAAGATAAGTATTCCAGTAGAATTTTTTGTCACAAGTAACAAAAGACAGATTTTTTTTAAAGAATGATACTTTTTAGTGACTGAAATAAACTATGTCCTCTTTGACCTTAAAAGCCAGAAAAAATCTTTAGAAAACATTAAGAACTTTTTTTCAGAGAAACAAAAGTGGAGAAAATCATTGCCAACAACTCTTAAAAGAAGTTAAAGAAAATTCTTCAGAAAGAGAGTGTATGTCATTCAGCTGCAACTTGGATCTAGGCCAGAAAATGAAAATTGCTGGAAATACAATAAAAAATTAAATATACTTGTTTTCTTATGCTAAACTATTTTAAACACAACTGACTATGTAAAGCAAACTAGTAGCTAAGTATTATGTGAACATGCATAATATTTAAAAGGTGTGATGACAACAGCGCAAGTGATGGGACAAGAAAAAATAGGATGATACTGTTGCAAAATTTTTCTACTACAGATGAAGTGACATAATATTATTTAAAGATAGACTAAAATTATTTTTAAATGAATATTCTAGGACAATACACTAAAAATGTTAAGAAGATTGCGTTGGTCATTTGATTGTATTGTCATTTTAACAATGTTGATTCTTCCAAACCATGAGCATGGAATGTTTTTCCATATGTTTGTGTCCTTCACACTTGCTTTCATCAGTGTTCTGTAGTTCTTATTATAAAAATCTTTTACTTTCTTTGTTAAATATTACTAGGTTTTTCTTTCAGCTGTTATACCTAACATTGACATCTTGATATGACTCTCAGCTTGGTCATTTTTGGAGTATTTAAGTGCTACAGATGTGCATGCGCACACGTGTGTGTGTGTGTGTGTGTGTGTGTGTGACGTGAGACTGAATTTATTTGTCAAGTTCAAGAGTCTTTTGGAGGAGTCTTAAGTGTGTTCTAGGCATAAGCTCATATCATCAGCAAATAAAAATAGTTTATTATTTTCCAGTTTAGATACTCTGTTTCTTTCTCTTGCCTGATTACTTTGCCAGGACTTCCAGTGCAATATTGACTTTAAATGGTGAAGGTTGACAATCTTGTCTTGGTCCAGATCTGAGGGAGAATGCTTTCAACTTTCCCCCATTCATTTTGGAGTTGGCTTGTGTGTTTGTTGTATATGGCTTTTATTATCTTGAGGCTTGTTCCTTCTATGCCTGTTTTGCAGAGGGTTGTAATTCTGGTGAGATGCTAGATTTCACCAAATAGTTTTTCTGCATCTACTGAAATGATCATGATTTTTGTTTTTAATTCTGTTTATGGCATAGATCACATTTATTGACTTGCCTATGTTGAAATATTCTTGCATCCTGGGATAAAACCCACTTGATCGTGGTGAATCATCATCATCATCATTATTATTTATTATTATTATTATTGTTATTGTTTCTGGTGTGCTGTTGGGTTCAGTTTGATAGTATTTTTGAGGACATTTGTGTCTATGTTGATCAGAGACATTGGCCTGTAGTTTTTTTCTTTTTGGTTTTGTCTTTTCCGGGCTTTGGTTTCAGAGTGCTACTGGCTTTGTAGAATGACTTGAGAGAATTCTCTCCTTCTCAATTTCTCAGTCTCGTGTAATAGCTTCAGTAGGATTGGTACCAGTTCTTTGAAATTGTGGTGTAATTCAGATGTGAATTTGTCTGGTCCTGGACTTTTGTTTTTCCCCTTGGGAGATTTTTATTTACTGATTCAATCTTACTATTATTTATTGGTCTGTTCAGGGTTTCTATTTTCTCCTGACTCAAAGTTAGGGGGTGCATATTTCCAGAAATTTATCCATTTTTTTCCTAGATTTGCTTTTCATATTTCTGTGATATTAGTTATAATGTCTCCATTTTTATTTCTGATTGAGCTAATTTGAAGCATCTTACTTCTTTTCTTAGTTAATCTAACTAGTGGTATATCAATTTTGTTTATGTTTTCAAAGAGACTACTTTTTGTTTCATTGATCCTTTGTAATTCTTTTTAGTTTCAAGTTCATTTATTTTTCTAGTTTCTTGAGTTGTGATGTTAGGTTGTCGATATGTGATCTTTCTGACTTTATAATTTAGACCTTAAGCACTATAAATTTTTCACTGAGCACAGCCTTGGCTGTATTCCAGAGATTTTGATAACTTGTATTGTTGTTGTCATACAGTTTGAACATTTTTTAAGTTTCTATTTTGATTTTATTGTCATTCAGGAGAAGATTGTTTAATTTCATGTATACGTTTGGTATTGAGAGTGTCCCTTTGAGATGATTTCTAGTTTTATTTCATTATGGTCCAAGAAGTTACTTGATAAGATTTCAGTTCTTGGGAACTTATTGAGACTTGTTTTGTGGACTGTCATATGATCTGTTTTGGAAAATGTTCCATGTGCTGATGAGAAGAAAGAACATTCTGTAGTTTTTGGGTAGAATGTTCTGTATATATCTGCTGGGTTCATTTGTTCTCGAGTCAGTTTAAGTCCAGTGGAATTTCTCTGCCTTGATGATCATTATTGCTGCCTGTGCAGTGTTGAAGTCTTTCGTTATTATTGTATTGCTATCTATCTCTTTCCTTGGGTCTAACAGAATTTGTTTTATGTATAAAGCTGGGAGTTATGGTGTTAGGTGTATATAATGAGTCAACACAGAGGAAACCATGGTACTCTGAAAAATGCACAATTAAAACAAGAGATAGTTGAAAACAAGCTACAAGAACATATGGAAGAAACAGAAAACAGCTAACAAGATGGTAGAATATAATTCAATTTTGTCAATTATCACAAAATACAAATAGTGTAAATTCATCAGTTTAAAGATGAATGTTAACAGATTGGTTTAAAGGGCAAGCACCAATGATAAGTCATCTACCTTGCAAACACTAACCAGAAGAAAGCTTAAGTAGCTGTATTAATAGCAGACAAAGTAGATATTAAAATAAAGGATTTTACTAGGGGATATTTTTTAAAAATGCATTATATAATAATAAAACTGGCAGTTCTACAAAAAATAATGATTATGGACCTATTCATAAAAAGTGATTCAAAATGCATGAGGAGAGAAAGAGCACTGAATCTAGGAAGAGAAGGAGGTTCAAACTTTATCTGTACAATGACCATTTATCTACCTAATCCTGAATTGCACTTCACATCTTAAAAAAAAATGCATGAGGAAATAACTAATGAAAAGAACAAATAGAGAAACTAACAAATACATTTCATAATATTATATCTGCAGGTTTTGACAGTACTGTCTCAGTAAATTATAAAATAAGTAGACAGAAAAATAGTGGTATCAGCTAAGTAAACCATTGACAGATCCCTCCTATTCAAGAATAGAAAAATATACATTATTCTGAAGAATATATGGAATAATTGCCAAGATAGACCAAATTTTTGGTCATGAAACAAATCTCAGAAGAGTTCAAAAAATAGCAATCATTTGAAGTATGGTTTTGAACCAAAATAGAATTAAACTAGAAATTAATAGCAGAAAGAGGGCAAAAGAAATCTTACTATTTAGAAATTAATCACATTTATACATAACCCATGTGATAACAAATAAATGTATGGGAAGTTAAATCCTGGTGAACTGAATGAAAGTAAAAATATAGCATATAAAATTTCCAGAATGCTGCTAAAGCAGTGATTGGAGAAAAATTTATAGTAAAAATACTTACATTAAAAAAGACACTAGATCTTAATTAACAAACCTTCTATTTTAATGAAATTGATAAAAAAAGAACAAATAAAGCAGAAGATAAAAACAAAAAAGATAAGTGCGTAAATCTATAACATTGAAAAGAGATAAGTAATAGAAAAATATGAATAATCTTATAGTAGTTGCTTGAAAAGATCAATAAATTAATAAACCTCTAGCCTAACTGACCAAGAGTAAGAGAATACAGCTACAAATGAATATCAACAAAAAAGAAGGAATATCATTAGAGATTTTTGAAAACATTAAAAATTGATATACTACAAGCAATTAAAGCTCAAAAATTTAACAAAATTGACATATTTTTTGAAATGATTCATACAACTAAAAATCACTCAAGAAGGAATAGTGGCCTGAATTGCCATATTTTTAAAAATTGAGTTTATAGTTTAATATCTTTCAAAAGTACAAAATATAAAGCCTGATAACTTTATTTGTAAATTCCGTTCAACATTTATAAAAGAAATAATGCCACATTTTCTGCTTCAGTAAATAGAAGATGTCGAAACCCTTCCTGACTCATTTTGTAATATCAAAATTACACTAATACTAAACTAGTCAAGAATTTACATGAATGTAGATATACCATTGTCTACACAGAAATTTATAATAATCTGCAGTGCCAAATAAAAATCTAACTGCAATAAGTTTGCAGAATATAAGTCAAAACAGCAAAAAATGTATTTCCATGTATCAGCAATAAAAAATGCAATTCAAATTTTAAAATATAATTTGCAGTCACATCAAAAATGAAAAATGTGTTAAAAATCTAACAAAATATGTGTGGATCCATATGTCAAAAATAAAAAATCTTTATTTATTTTTTCATTTTAGATTTGTAGGGCACCAGGGAGGATTTATTACATAAGTAGGTTGCATGCAGGGAAGTTTGGGCTTCTATCTCTCATCCTTATAGTGAACCACTTACCCATTGTGTTGCAGTGTCCAAGCAGTGTCCAGTGTCTGCTTATCCCTCCCTTGTGCTAGTGTGACTAGTGTTCAGGGTCCACTTATCAGTGAGAACTTGTGATATTCAGTTCTTTGCTTCTGTGATAGTTGACTTGGTAGGTTGGTCTTTAATCTTCATCCAAGCAAGATGCTGTGAAGGCCATGAATCTTTTGTTTCTCATTATAGCTGCATAATATTTTATCATGTATAGGTACAACATTTTCCTTATCCAGTTCACTTTTAATGGGTAATTGAGTTGAAGCATGCAGGTACAGACGTCTATTTAGTAAAACAATTTAATATTCCTCTGGGAGGGGAATTGTTGGATTGCATGAAAGCTCAATATCCAGTTCTTTGAGTAATCCCCACATTGCTTTCCATAGAGGTTGAACTAACTTACATTCCCATCAATAGTGTAGAAGTGTCTCCCCTTTCTCTGCAGCCTCACCAACACTTGTTGATTTTTTTATTCATTAATGATAGCCACCTTTGCCAGTGTCAGGTAGTATCTCATTATAGTTTTGATTTGCATTTCTCTGACAACTATTGAGGCTGAGTGTTTTTTCACTGATAAATGGCCTTGTAAAGTCTCAGATACAAAATCAATGTGCAAAAAAAAAAAAATTGCATTTCTATACAATGGCCACAAGCAGGCTGAGAACGAAATTTAAAAAAAAATCTCATTCACATTAGCCGCAAAAAAATGAAATATCTTGGCATCTACCTGACCAGAGAAGTGAAAGACCTTTTCAATAAGAATGACAAAAAAACTGCTCAAATAAATCAAAGATGATACAAACAAATAGAAAAGCATCCCATGCTCATGGACTGGAACAATCAATATTGTTAAGATGTCCGGCCTACCCAAGGCAATCTACATGTTCAGTTCAATACCTATCAAATCACCAACATCATTTTTCACAGATCTAGAAAAGACAATACAGACATTCATGTGGAAGCAAGAAAAAAAATGAATAGTCAAAACAATCCTCATCAAAAGAAAGGAACAAAGATAGAGGCATCACACTTCAAGACTTTATGTTACAAGGAAGGATATGGTAACCAAGATAGCATGTTATTTGTACAGGAATTGGCACATAGACCAATAGAAAAGGCAGAGAATCCAGAAATTAAAAACTCAATTCCTTCACCATCTCATCTTCAACAAAGTCATTAACAACAAGCTTTAAGACAAGGAAACCATATTTAGCAAATGATACTGGGGAACTGGCTAGACACATGCAAAATAATGAAACTGGACTCCTACCTATCACCATACACAAAAATCAGCAATAAACAAAAATGAATCAAACCATAAAAGTCTTATAAGAAAATATAATTCTGGAACACCTTCTGGACATCAGAGTAGGCAACAAATTCATGACCAGGCCCTCAAAAGGAAGTGCAATAAAAGCTAAGATATACATGTGTGACCATATCAAACTGAAAACTTTTTGCACAGGAGAAGAAACAACCCAGAGAATAAAGAATCAACCCATGGAATGGGAAGATATGTTTGCAAGTTGTGCATTTGATAAAGGTCTGACATCCAGGATCTTAAAGGAACTCAAAATAATTGAAAGAAAAAAACACATAAACAATTCCATTTAAAAGTGGGCAAAGGTTATGAACAGACACTTCTCAAAGAATAGCATACAAACAACCAATACAATCAGAAAACATTAATGAAAGAAATCAAAGAAGACTTACAAAAATTGAGAAATGTACAATGTTCATGAATTTGAAAACTCAATATTTGTTAAAATTTCAAGACTCCCTAATTTTATACATAGATTGAATGCAATCTCAGTGCCAATCTCAGAAAACTTTTTGTGTACATCAAAAATTTGAGTCTAAATTATACATGAAAAGTCTAAGGACATGAAATAGACAAAATAATCTCTAAAAATTAGAGAACCCATCTGACTTTAAGACCTATGATAATGTTTGGTGTGGTGCTTAAAAAAAATAGACCCATAGAACATTGGAGCAGAATAAAAAATCTACACACACACAAACACACACACACATATAATTGACTGAAGTTTAACAAAATATAAAAGGTAATTCAATATAACAAAGATACCTGTTATACAAAAAGTGCTATGCCCATTGACCACTGTATAAAAACTTAAAATTGGATCCCTCATATTATACTGGGTGGGATGTAAAATAGCCACATAATTGTGGAAAACATCTGACAGTTTTTCAACAGTCACACGTAAAGTTACTATATGACCCAGAAATTCAACTCCTAGCTATATACCCAGGAGAAGTGACAACATATGTCAACACAAATGTTGTACACAAATGTTAAGAGCAGCATTATTCAGAGCTAAAAGTGAAAGCAAATATCTATTGACTGATAAATGAATGAGTAACATGTGATATATCCACATAGCAAAATACTACAAGGCAATAAACAGAAAGTACATTTGTCTCTGGGTTTATGCAGGAGATCAGTTCTAGGATGGTTCACACATTCCCAAATCTACACAGTCTCAAGTTCCAAATTTAGTCCTGCAGGACTTGTGTTTGTGAAAAGTTGGTCACTGTGTATGTGGGTTTTGCTTCCCACAGATACTATATTTTCAAGTCTCATTTGGTTGGAAAAAAAAATCATATGAGTAGACCTGGGTAGTTCAAACCTGTGTTGTTCAAGGTTCAACTGTACTGACATGTGCTCTAATATGAACGGACTTTGAAAACATTATGACAAGTGAAAGAAGCCAGTAACATTCGGCCGCATGTCATGTAATTCGGTGTCTGAAATATCCTAAATTAAGCAAATTCATAAAGACAGATAGTAGATCTGCAGTTTCCTAGGGCTACAAGTGATGGGTGGTTTAGGGAAGCAGTTATAGAGATAAAGTTTCTTTTTGGGGCAATGAAAGTATCCAGAAATTGAGATTATTGTGGAAAACTCTACCAAAACCGTATAATTGTACAATTTAAATTAATGAATTGTATTGCATGTGAATTAAATCTTAATAAAACTGTTAATTTACATAAAATAATTCTCAACCTTTATCTCACACCTAATATAAAAAAATTAATTCAATGTAGTGCATGATTTAAACGTAAAAACTAAAAATATAAAACTTCTAATAAGATCCCTACCTATCACCATACACAAAAATTAACTCTAAATGGATCAAAGACCTAAATGTAAAACCTCAAACTAAAAGAATCTTAGAAAATGCAGAAGACACCCTTATGGAAATTGGAACTGGCAACCAATTCCTATTCAGAACTCTAAAGGCCTTAAGAAATAAGATAGACAAGTGGGACTTCATTAAACTAACAAGCTTCTGCAAAGCAAAAGAAACCATCAAGGGAGCAGGGAGACAGACCACAGAATGGGAAAAAATATTTGCCAACTGTATATCTGACAAAGGCCTAACATCAAGGATCTACAAGGAACTCAAAAGCACTGAAAAGAAAAAAACAAACAGCCCCATTAAAAAGTGGGCAAAAGAAATGAATAGACACTTCTCAAAAGAAGATATACGGCCAGCCAACAGACATGAAAAAGTGCTCAGCATCACTCATCATCAGAGAAATGCAAATCAAAACCACATTGAGATACCACCTAACCCTAGTAAGAATGGCCATCATTAATAAAACAAACAACAACAGATGCTGGCGAGAATGCAGAAAGAAAGGAATATTTCTACACTGCTGGTGGGAATGCAAACTAGTGCAACCTCTTTGGAAGACAGTGTGGCAGTTTCTAAAAGAACTAGAAATTGACCTTCCATATGGCCCAGAAATTCTCCTATTGGGAATATACCCAGAGGAACTCAAATCATTCTACAAAAAAGATGCCTGCACACGTATGTTTGTTGCAGCTCTATTTACAATAGCAAAAACATGGAACCAACCATGTTGCCCATTGAAGCTGGACTGGATTTTTAAAATGTACATATACACAATGGAATATTAGGCAGTCATAAAGAAAGACAAACATATGGACTTTGCAGCAACTTGGTTGTATTTGGAGTCAATCATACTCAGTGATCTGTCACAGAAACAAAGAACAGAGTGCCATACGTTCTCACTCATAAGCGGACCTTGAACAATTATTATACTATAAGAAAGGGATTGGCAGCAGTGGGAAACTGTCAGAGGGGGGTGGGATTGGCAGTTGAAGGAAACTGCTAGGGGAATGATGGGCATACCTCATCAACAAGGGTACCTGCATAATCAATGTTTGTATGCCTAACCCCAAACTGTACCCCACATCTTTATAATAAAAATTAATAATAAA
>CAUYQG010111298.1:0-11634 GCA_963574415.1 Tarsius wallacei | reverse complement strand
GCCACTTGGATGTCTTCTTTTGAGAAGTGTCTGTTCATATCTTTTGCCTAATTTATAATGGGGTTGCTTGTTTTTTTTCTTTTCAGCACATTTGAGTTCCTTATAGATCCAAGATGTTAGGCCTTTGTCAGACATGGAGTTAGCAAATACTTTTTCCTGTCTTTGAGCTGTCTCCCTGCTCTCTTGATGGTTTCTTTGGCTTTGCAGAAGCTTATCAGTTTAATGAGGTCCCACTTGTCTATCTTATCTCTTATGGCCCGTGCATTTTGGGTGTTGTTCAGGAATTGGATGCCAGTTCCAATTTCCATAAGGGTGTGTCTTGCATTTTCTAAAGTTCTTATGGTTTGAGGTTTTACATTTAGGCCTCTGATCCATTTAGAGTTCATTTTTGTGTATGGGGATAGATAGGGGTCTTGTTTGAATCCTCTGCATGTGGTCAGTCAGTTTTCCCAACACCATTTACTGAATAGGTTCTCCTCTCCCCAGTGGTAGGTCGTGGAGACTTTGTCGAAGATGAGTTGGTTGAGAAATTGATGTTTTGCTTCTGGAATCTCAATTGTATTCCATTGGTCTCATGTTGAATTTCTAAAACTTTACTTGAGTTGGTCATCGCTATGGAGACGCAGTAATGCATTGCATGATGTTCCCTGAAGAGGGAGCCAGAGAACCACCAGACGCCTAATCGTCAGCTGACATGGGTCAACACAGGGCCGCTTGCGGGCAAAGCCGGTCAGCCAAGAGTCTTTGGGGTTCACACCTCACTTCCCCTTTCTCAGTGCCCTCTATCCAAGCCCCTCCATCCTGGTTATCAACATTATTGACACGAGGGACACAGGCTTCCTGGGCAGCTCCCCCATCCCAGACTCCATCCAATCAAAATACAATACTCTTTTCAGTCACTTGATGTAGCTGTGGTCATTGTTTGATAAAAACCAGTTGTGCCAGGGTGTCACTGGATAATATTCGCTCCTCCCAGGTACCATGTGGATATTTTAACAGGTGCTTTATGAAGATACATGTGAGGAAAGATGGGCATTCCAGATCTTAAAATCAAGTGTGGCCCACCTCACCTTTAGACCACCCTGCATATCATGGATGATAGAGAAGATTTGGTGCTTACTCTTATGGTACTTATATTAAGATGGACATGTAAAATTGCCGACAGTTCACCATTTTTGATCTACAAAACAACATCATATTGTCTAAATTTTTGTTTCACTCCTTCACTCCCACTCAATTTCACTTTCCCACATTTTCGCCCTCAAGTACAGTTTTCCCTCCTGTTATACGCCCCCCCCCCCCCCCGGCCCTACATCAGCTTCAGGTTCCTATTCCTTGCCTAGGCCACACCTCACCCTCATGGAGCAATTCCCTGCTGGGGCAGCTGCTTGGATGAGATGGGCCCCACCTTCATCTCCAGGGTGTGCACACCCTGGGCCCACCAGAACTTTAGCCAGCCAGGGGCATAGGGTTCCAGCTCCTCCCATGCCAGAATGTCCCATATGCCCCCTCTCAGTCTCCCAGCAAACTTATCTGTCTTCTCAGACTCTGGAGCTCACATTCCACAGAATAACTATCTTAATCCCTTCGAGTCTAATTGTCCTCTAAGATTGTCTAAAGAATGAATGAAGCAATGGTTGTCAAAAGTCTAGCACCGTGTCTAGCAGATGGTAGTTGTTCTGCAAGGTATGGTTTCCTCTCTCAGAACCTTAGTCAAGGTCCATAAGACCAAAACCCTCAAAGCCACCTACCACCCACCCCTGCCTAAAATTCCATGCTACTGTTGCACCCCCACAGTTCACCATTTTGCCAAGTGTGCTTTGGTCCTGTTCTCCAAGCTTTCTGTAATTATTGCCTTTAAAGGCAAGAAGCTCAGATCATATTCTCCTTGGATGGCTACAGCTTGGGGCAGAGCTGGGCTCATGACTGCAGCTCAGTAACGCCCTAAGGGATTGAGTCCTGCCTCATCAGCCTCTGCCATCCTGGCCTGGGGTCCTGGGAATCTGCCCATCCACACGGTCAGTGTAGTGACTGCAATGTCAGAGCCACATGACAATACTGGTATTTCCACGTTTGTCTTGAATAAGAAAAACACATCCTATCTTATGTCAAACAGGAAATAGAATTGCCATTAACTTCTACTCTTTCTCTGCAGACGTTGATCCACTCGAGAGGAGGCCAGCTTAAGTTTCTCCAGTTAGGATGATTGGATAAGAACCTCTGGTTAAAATAAACTATCCCAGAGAAAGAGGAACCAATCCCTAAGAAAATAGACCTGTCTTTGAAGGTTAAAATAAAGAAGGTCTATGAAGGGGAGCAGAGACATTCAAAGTTTTATCAATAACCAGTCATGGAATTCAGATAAATCTACCCCACCCAACCAAGCTAATATCTAAGGAGACAAGAGTATTTTCCAAAGATTATCTTTACTATGTCTGGCAGGTGGTCAGGCTGGGGATGAGTGTCCTGGAAATTGACCCTGGAAACTCCTGCCCCTCCCCACTGCTTTCTGCCATAACTTCCCCCTGGGGTATTCTCAGTATCTCATTCCCACTCCTCGCCTCTTCAGTTGTAAAAAAGTCTGTCAGGGCTTCTGGAAGTAGAGAGAGACCCAGACTGGCTTTGGAGGGATAATAAATAACTAATAGATACAAGAGTGCCTCACCAGAGACTAATGCAGACATCTGTCTCAGTGGGAAGACTGCGTTTTCTTTCCATTTGGAATTTTAAATTGATATATAACTCTAATTCAATTTTATATTTTTATTTTTTAAAAGACCAGAATAATGATATTAAGCTAGCAAAAAATTTGAAGTGGAAAGCTTCTCTCCCAATGAGAATGGAGTTACAGGGACAGACTTATCCTCCAACCTGAAACAACTGCATAACCTGACAAAATACAGTCAGTGCTCCTCTCTACAGGTTTGGCATCTGTGGATTCAACTAACCACCAATCAAAAATATTTGAAAAAAATAACAACAATACAGCAACAAGATTACAAAATTTAAAAAAATATGGCATAGCAACTATTTACATGGCATTTGCATTATATTGGGTATTATAAGTAATCTAGAGATAATTTAAACTATACAGGAGGATATGTGCAGGTTATTTGCAAATACTAGGCCATTTTATATGTGAGACTTGGGCATCCATGGATTTGGGTACCTATGGGGGTCCTAGAACCAACCCCCCTGAATACTAAGGGACAACTGTGTATAAAATAGCAGTTTTCAAGACACTAATCTGATGCAATATGGGACTGTGACCTTTGTGAGATGAGACACAAATGAGCTGAGCCCTAGAACTGTCCTGGCCTCCTGCCATGAGAGGGATTCCAGGTTAGGACTCAGGGAAAGGAACCGGCAGAGCCCAGCATCTATTTGGATTGAAGAATGGAGGCGGGTCCTGAAAGATGAAGGCAGCTAGAGTTTGCAAATCAGAATACTGACAAGGAAAGAGATGGAGAGAGAGAGAAGGAGAGAGGATGGTAAGAGAGAGAGAGAACGCTCTGATAATCCGGAGTGGCCCCCTCAGATCTTTAGCTGAGTAATGATCAGCACATGTGTAAGGAAAATACTGGAGGCTAGAGAAGGAGCCCTCCGAAAGGACACAACTTAACAATCCCCAAAATCTCCAGGGCTAGGAAGAGCTCCTGTTCCTACCAGCTGGAGTGATCAACTTCATAATTCATGGGCCACTGGGTAGAGTATTCAGAAAAGTTTTGCCTCAGTGGTGGAGCAAAATGGGTCCCCGACTAAACACTGCTCTGGCCCCACCCAACACAACTTAACCACAATTTGGAAGGATCACACTTCTGCCAAGTTTTGTCCCACAATAAAGTTCAAGAATATTTATAGAAGCAAAAAAATGTCCAGCCTCCAAAAAGGAAAAATTCACAATGTAAACATCTATTGAAAATCCACAGGCATGCAAAGACAAAGGAACACATGATATAAAATGAAGGGAAAATTAATTAATTGATATTGATCCAGAAGTGATCCATGATGACAGATGATAGAATTAGCAGATAGTAACATTAGAAAAGTGGATATAATTGTGTTTCATATGTCCAAAATACTAGCAGAAAGATTAAGTAGAGACATGAAAGATAGAAAAAAAAAAAAACCCAAATCAGACATCTTAAAATAAAAACTAAAATGTCTAAGAAGAAAAATAACTGGATAGGATTAACAGCATATTAAGTACTACAGAAGCCATAGTTAGTGAGTTGAACACATAACAATAGAAACGATCAAAACCAAAATAGAGGAAATAAAAACTGAAAAACAAGTAGCATAGAACATCTTCATGTGGCCCAAGAGGCAGGTAGAGAATGGAGTGGAAATGGAGACAAAACACTTTTAAGAGAAAATTGCCAAATTTTTTTTTGATTAAAAAACTATATATCTGAGAATCTCAGCAATCCCCAAAGCACAACAAAGAGTAAACAAAGGCACATCAAAATTAAATTGCTTAAGACCAGTGATTTTTAAAAAATCTTAAAAGCAGCCAGAAGGGAGAAAATATATTATTTTCTTTCAGAGAAAGAAAGAGTAGGATGGTAACAGGCTTCTCTCAGAAAAATCCAACTCAGAAGATGGTGAAAAAAATCTTTAAATGGGTGAAAGAGCCTGATGCGGTGGCTCACGCCTGCAATCCCAGCAACTTTGGCAAGTGGAGGTGAGAGGATTGCCTGAGTGCACGGATTCAAGACCAGCCTGAGCAACTTGCCAAGACCTCGTCTCTACAATAAATCAAAAAATTAGCCGGGCGTGGTGGTGCGTGCCTGTAGTTCCAGCTACTTGGAAGACTGAGGCAGAAGGAACACCTGAGCCCAGCAGCAGGTCGAGGCTGCAGTGGCCATGAGTGTGCCACTGCATTCCAGTCTGGGCGACAGACAGAGTAAGACTCTGACTCAAATAAATAGATAAATAAATAAACAAATTGTCAACCTAGAACTTATATCCAGTGAAAATATCTTTCAAAATGAAAAAGGAATAGACTTCTTAAGATAGTCAAATGTGATAGGAGAATCCATCACCAGAAAGCTGAACTACAAGAAATGTTAAAGGAAGTCTTTCAAGCAGAAGGAAAATGCTGTTGAGGGAAATCTGCAGCCATACAAAGGGATGAGCGCCTGAAATGGTAGTTATGTGGGTAAATATTCAACACTATTTTATTATTAAAATTTCTTTTAAAATGGTACAGTAAACTGGGATACTGAAAACCTAAAAATTATCACAGTGGCTAGTCCAGGGCACCCAGCAGCTGGCGGCAGCCCTCTGGGGAGATGGCTGCTAGGTTCAAGATGGCAGCCTTCCACTCTTGCCCAGCAGGGGGCGCATGTAGCCTTTGGAAAAGGCTACCTCACCCACTGGGCCTGCTCTTCCTGGATGAAAAACTCCCTGGGCTAGGAGATTTGGGGCTCTCCAAGACGACAGAGGTGAAATCTCTTGGAGATAAATTCTAAAACCTGGAAGGCTCTGGATAATTGATTGCTGGGCGACCTAAGTCCTTTTCCAGGCTTTCCCACTAACTTGCTGTGAGACCTGGTTTGGGCACCTGTCTCTCTGGGCCTCAGGTATCTTATCTGTAAAATAAAAGATGAAACTAGGTGAGCTCTAAGGGCCCTTCCATTCCCCACACTCTTAATTCCTGGGTCCTCCCCTGCTGTCTGCCAGCTTGGACCTTCTGCTTCTGTTCTGGTGGAGCCTATAGTACAGGGAGGCAGAGCCTTCCCCCCTGGGGAAGGGTTAAAGAGAGAAGGCTTTGAGAAATCAGGACCTGAAAATCAAGTCCATGAATTCCCTATGCCTGTTAGTCCCATGTGCAACTACCATGCAAAGCACCTTATATAATTTTTTCATTTAATTTCCCGTTCCAACCCCCAAAGCAAGGGAGATAGAAATAATTATCCCAATTTTACAGGTGAAGAAACTAAGACCCAAAGATATTAAGAAACATGCCTAAAGTCAAATAGCTAATAAGGGGTGGAGCTGGCATCTCAGTCGAAGGTCATGCCCTGACGCACTGTCACGTATAGGGGAATCCCATGCAGGCCTCCGTGAACTTGGCACTGACCATCCTGAGAAATGCCTCTGTCTGCTCTTCACTCTCCAGAATCACAGACTAAACTGTAAGGGTTCTTACAGCCTTCTGGCCCAACCAGAAGACGTTGTTCAAAAAAACTTTTGTAATATTCAGAACCTCTTACCCTTGCTCAGTTCTGTTTTTGTAAAAGTCACTCCAATAAGGGTTTAATGATAGTCCTAGACCTTATACTGTAGACTTAGACTACAAAATTCACACAAAACTGTCAAAAGTATTATTCTCAGTTCTTTGCAACAAATATAGGTGTTCATAATAAAAACAAATTGCTTAATCATACTCATTTTCCAGATGTGGGCGTTTCGACACAGTCTGAGTGACTTGGTCACAATCGCATAACTGAGAGTCAACTAATAAGATCAAATAACTTGATCAATAACCCCCCCATTAAAAGTAATGCTTTTCTTTTTTTTTTTTTTTTTTTTTTTTTTTTAGTTTGAGTCTCACTTTGTCGTCCAGGCCGGAATGCAGTGGCACGCATGCTCGCGGCCACCCCAGCGTTGACCTGCTGGGCTCCAGCGGACAAGTAGCCTTCCAAGTAGCTGGAACTATAGGCGTGCCCTATCACGCCCGGCTAATTTTTGATTTATTGTAGAGATGAGGTCTCACCATGTTGCCCAGGCTAAGGCAAACCTCTCGCCTTAGCTTCCCAAAGTGCTGGCGTTACAGGCTTCAGCCACTGCACCAGCCACTAATGCTTTTCTATTGCACCTCTTTTTTTTCTAAATCACCAAAGCCTATGATAAGTTCCATTTATGTGTGTATTTATCCACCATGTGTATGATAAGGAAAAAACACTCAGAATAAGACAAGCTGGATGGAGCAGTGGCACCATCAGCAAGAAGGACACGTCCTTTCCTACTGATACCAATTCCCAGAGTCCAGGTCTTTCAGAGGGTCAACCCCTGCCTCCCTCCTTCCTCCCACGACTCTGAAATTGGGTCATTCCCTTGGAGCCCCACATGGCAGAACAGGGCTCCCCAGACTCCATGTGGCTCTGTGAACCACGTCTTTCATTCAACCTCCCCAGGGCCGGGCCCCACCCCACCCCTCAGCCTTCTCAGGAAGACAGGGAGGGCCCAGGGAGCAGAAGGGGGCCCCTTGCACTCTCCTCATCTTTAATGAAGGAAAGATATGATCATCTCTCGGCTGCATGCACTTAATTAACACCCGCACGAAGTTTCGGTTGCTGATTAAGGGTACTCCTCCCTGGCTGAGGCTCCTATAGGAAAGTCTGTTGCAATTTGCTAGAGGTGAGATGGAAGGATTAAGGTCAGTGCAGGGGCAGGGGTCCTTCCTGTTTGAACTATTTTAGCATCTTAGTGCAGGATCAGGATCAAGCCAGGCTCAAACTCAACAACAACCCTGTTTTGAAACCCTGCCCTTCTGTGTCTTTCCCAGACCAAGAAGGGAGAGAAATCTACCCAGCTCACCAGTCATCAGAGTCTCCAAATTTTTTCTCATCACCCCTCTCCCATCAGGATACTCCCCTTTTACTCCAACCAGAAGAATCGCCAAAACTGGAACCCAGGACCATCTAGCTGTGAACCACGTATCCAAGTCTAGCACCTTCTAAACTTGAACTCAGCTCCTTGGATCACGGATGGGTTTTCACAAGACCAATTCTAACCCCATTTCCATTTCTTCCCCAAATGTACACCTACAGGAATTGCAATGGAATTCACCTGAATTATTTGAAGAAGGAATAAACAAGTAAACAAGATGATCACAGAGTGTGGTAAGCACAATGAAGAAAACAAATATGGTGTGTCAACCCTGGTTGAAAGCTGTGGGCGGTGACGATTTGGCTACCGTAGGCCCAGAATGGGCTCTCTCTGGAGTAGACCATGCACATTCTATAGCCTGACGTACATCCTACCTTTCCATTCTGAGGCCCCACCCCTCCACCTACCTCTAGCTCCCCCTAGCCCTCATCCCTGGCTTTTCTTTCTCCATAGCTCTTGTAACCCTGGGACATGTTTTATTATTTCACCTGTGGTTAGACTACCCAACTGTGAAGTTCCACAGGGGTGGATTTTCTTTACGTTTTGTTTGCTGTATCCCCTACACCCAGAACAGGGTTGAGCACACAGCAACTGCCTTAGGAATGCACGTTGAATAAATTAAAATGGGCTTCATCTATCTGTAGCAAGAGGGACGTGTCCCAGCTTCTCAGAGAAGCCCTGGGCAAGGTCATCTCTTTGACCTTGCAGGAGCAAGAGAAAGGACATCGTTTCCACACCACAGCCAGGTTGCCGGAGCTGAGTCCCCTGTCTGGAGAGATGTCCAGACCCCAGGATCCAACCTTCTTAAGAAGATACTATTCTTGTTTAGCTTAAGCTGCAAGCCCAGATGTCACCCGTGGTTCTTCCCTTCTCCTCATTCCTCTCCCATGGAGTCCTCTTCATTCAATTGACACACACATTTTGAAGCTGCCCATCTTCTGTCTCCTCTGCCATCATCCTCTCTGACTGGACCATGGCAATAGTACCTGCCCCCCCCCACCAAGCTGGTCTCCCTGCTCCTACTCTTGGCCGTTCCTGTTCAAGCTGCATGCAGCATCCTGAGGGCTTGTTTTTGTTTGTTTGGCTGGTTGGTTGTTTTTTGGGTTTTTTGAAATAAGTTATTATACATTATTTCTTAGAGATATTTCAGATTCAGAGAAACATACAAAGGGTTCCCATATACTGCTTCCCTGCTTTCCCCCATTTATCAACATCTTGCGTTAGTGTAGTATATTTGTTACAGTTGATGGACTGATATTGAGTCATTATTAAGTTTCTAGTCAGCATTAGGGCTTACTCATTGGGTTGTACATTTTATGGGTTCTGAAAAATGTATAACAACATATATCTACCATTACAGTGTCATATGGAAAAGTTTCATTGCCCTGAAAATATCCCCTATATGCTACCGACTTATTTCTCCCCTAAGCCCTGGCAGCAACCTACCCTTTTCCTGCCTCCATAGTTTTGCCTTTTTAATTGCCAAAATTTGGAAGCAGCCCAGATGTGCTTTAGTGGGTGAGTGGGTATGCAAACTGTGGTACATCCATCTACTAGAATGTTATTAAGCACTAAGAAGAAATGATCTGTCTAGTCATAAAAAGATATGGAAGAAACTTAAGTGCACATTACTAAGTGAAAGAAACTAAATTGAAAAATGCTATATACTGTGTGATTTCAAATGTATGACATTCCAAGGGCTTCTTTTAAACTGTGAGAGGATCTCTTCCCTGCTTAAAACCCTTCAACAGCTTTTGTTTGCTCTTAGAATAAGGTTCAAACTCATTGAACCTCATCCCCTGCTTCTTTGGCCCTCACTGGCTACACCCAAGCCCCATCAGCGGCTTCTTTTCTCCTTTTCAAATACACCAAGTTGTTGCCATGTGTTATAAACGTTCCCTTGGCCTACAATGCCCTTTGACATCCTCAGGCCTCTGTTTAAATGTTGCCTTCTTGGGGAGGCCTTCCAGCCCCGCTGCCTAAAGATGTGCCCTGCCTCCACGAATGTTTGATATCACACCATCACATTTACTTCCTTCCTCATAATGTCCATGCTGTGGTTTCTTTGCTCGTTCATGTACTGTCTGCCTTCCCCACTAGAATATGAGTTCCATCTGAGTAGGGACCTGTGTCTCTCTCACTTGTTTCCCTTCTCCCAAAGCCTAGCACATGCCAGGCACTTAAGGAATATTCTTTTGGAGGAATAAGCAGAGGAGCCTCTATTTATTCACATCCTCAGTATACACAGAGACACACTCATAGTCACACACACACTCTTAGCCACACACAGGCACAGGTATACACACTCAAGGTCACAGTCACCGTCAACACTGGTTGCAAGCTTTCCTTCCTTCTTGGCCTCTTATGCCTTTGCCACTTTTGACACCCTCTCCATTGGAAACCACCTCCCTTCCCACAATCCTGGTTACTCCCCATCCTTGTGAGCCTCTGGGACTTTGCTTTTCCCTCTGATCAGCATGCTCTGCCAACCCTTCTGTCCAGCTGATCCCCCATCCATGCTTCAAGGTGAAGTTCAAACATTATTTCTTCCTTGATGTGTTCACAGATCCTGATGTCTCTTGCCTTCTTCTAGGTGCTTATACTTTGTTATCTGACTAACAGAACATTTATCCCACTGTGGGTTTTGTTGTTGTTGTTGTTGTCATTTTGTGCTTCTGTCTCCCAGGTAGACTGTGGCATCTCCTTGAGGACAGGCACATTTCTTATTCATGATTGTGTTCTCAGGGCCTCATAGAGCACGTATCCATAGGAAGTGCTCAGTACATGCACGTGGAATTGCCTGGGAAGTCAGGCCATGGGAAACATGAGAGACATGGAAGACATAGGAATCACAGTTCTGTGACTGCCTCTGGTTCCTGCTTCCTTCAATGACTCCTTCTAACACTTCCTAAATGTGATCACTTTCTTGAGTTTCTCCTCTCAAACATCCCCCGCTATTTCTTAGCAGTCTCTTCCATAGAGATGTCATGGAAGAGGCTTAAAGTATCTCTTTCCCAGCACACAGGAAGTCCTAGCCTCATTAGGGCTCTTCTGCACCCCTGAGGTCATCCCCACCATCAGCTGCTACAGCCTCTGCCTGGCCAGGCAGCATCAGAAGACAGATTTTGTTCCTTGTAGGGTCTCCGAAGAATTAACATGACCCTCAACTTATACATCCTATGTGACAGAAACGGGACACAGGGCTCTGTCTAATGTCAGGGAGATATGACCTTAGGGAATGACTACTTTAAGAATCTTAAGGCTGGTATTCTTTGAGATGAGGGGTCACCTTTCAGTATTCTCTGAAAATAGGAAAGATAGAGCTGGAAGAAATTCATTTTGGGGGCTACACTGTCTCCTCAGCTTATAGAGTTGGATTTTAGAGACTGATTCCAATGAGGACAGTGTTTCTATAAATGCACAATCGGGACATCTGGTCACATAGCCACAGGACAACAGCAAAACATCTGAATGCAATGTAGCCCCCAGCACTTATGACCACTCTCTTATGGCATTGGTCTCAGCATTATATGATAGCTCCACATGGGTGTGTTATGGAAAAAGTCAACTCTAGGGTTCTCAACTCCCACCCACAGCACCCCAGCTCTCTCATGTTTGCCCCCAAGTTTGAGCAAATGTTTCATTGGGTCTGAATCCCTAATTAAAAGGGATGGCAAGAGTTCCATCTCTATTCCCACCCAAGTGAATGCCAACAGCCAGTTGGCAGGGTTTAAGGAGAAAAGCTCAGGATTTGAAGTGAAATAAATCTGTGTTTGAATTATGACACCTCTACTTTCAGACTTCATTCAACAAACATTCATTGATGTCATCCTAAGCACCAAACACTGTGTTGGATCCTGGGAATAAAGAAAAAAGAATGGGGGGGGAGGGTGAGGGGGATGGGATTAATGGTGGTGGGTATCTATCTGAGGATGGGGAGACACCTCTTATCAACAAGGGTACCTGAACGAAATATTTTTGTATGCCTAACCCCTAACTGTACCCCACAATAACATA
>CAUYQG010111297.1:0-49416 GCA_963574415.1 Tarsius wallacei | reverse complement strand
AGTGGCCGCTCCCGGCCACCGCAGCCTCGACCTGCTGGGCTCCAGCGATCCTTCCGCCTCAGCCTTCCAAGTAGCTGGAACTACAGGCGCGCGCTACCATGCCCGGCTAATTTTTTTTGATTTATTGTAGAGATGAGGTCTCACCAAGTTGCCCGGGCGGGTCTCGAACCCGCAGGCTCAGGCAATCCACTCACCTCAGCCTCCCAAAGCGCGGGATTACAGGCTGAGCCACCGAGCCCGGCTAGAATGTTAATTCTTAATGAGGTTGAAGTCATCTTGAAAGAATTGATAAGAGCGTTATTAGTGTATCATTTGGGGGAACAGGGAGGATAGGATTTTGGTGTCTTCAGTGGTCTTGCTCCAAGACAAAGATACTTTCATTTTGATAGTGCAAGAAAAAGGACTCCGGAAATAAAATTGACCATAGGCCTATGGAACATTCAATGCTATGGGACTGGGTCCCTTTTACTTTGTGAAAGCTGCTACTCTACAGAGAGATTTTGATTTTATAGTTTCTTTTTAATTGCCTTTTATACTTATTTGTATTCGGTAAGACCCGGGTGTGATACACACTATTCTTTCCCAGCTATAAAGTACTGTATTCTGCTGGGAATCCGAATTCATTTTTTAAAATACTTGTTTTCAGGTTTACCAGCTGTTTATTTTCACTGACATTTGAGCATGTTATTTTATAAAGGATTTCAGGGTGGAAATTAAGTGCTTTTTTGTTTAGTTTTTATTTTAAGAAATTAATTCAGTTAACAAAACAAAACTTGAGTGTTGTGGTTTAAACTTGTTTTGCTTTATGGTGGGAAGAGTATTAAGCTTTGTATTTTAAAACATGTTTCCCTAAGGTTAAACATGGTTTTCAGATGTTAATTTTTACTTGTTTTTGCTTTTGGTACAGCCAGATATTCAGCTTGTTTTTCACAGTTTCTGTTATTTTTCAGAAAAATCAAAATAAATTTGCATTTTATGTGTGTGTGAGTGTGTGTGAGTGTGTGTGTGTGTGTGTGTGTGTGTGTGTGTGTATTCCATCATGTGTATGTACCACATTTTCTTTTCCAGTCCACTTTTGATGAGCATCTAAGTTGGGTCCATATTTTTGCTATTGTGTATAGCGCTGCAATAAACATACATGTACGAGTGTCTTTTTGGTAGAGCAATTTATGTTCCTCTGGGTGTATTCTCAGGATTTGCTGGATTCATATAGACTAATTATTTGAGAAGTTGCTACACTGCTTTCCATCAAGGCTGAACTAGTTTACATTCCCATTAACAGTGCAGAAGCATCCCCTTTTCTCTGCAGTCATGCCAGCACTCATTGTTTTTTGACTTATTAATCTTAGCCATCCTTACTGGTGTTAGGTGGTATCTTATTGTAGTTTTGATTTACATTTCTCTGAGGATTAGTGAGGCTGAGCAGTTTTTCATGTGTCTGTTGGCTGCTTGTATGTCTTCCTTTGAGAAGTGTCTGTTCATGTCCTTTGCGCACTTTTTAATTGGGTTATTTGTTTGTTTTTCTTTTTCCTCTCGCTTTGAGTTCCTTGTAGATTCTGGATGTTAGGCCTTTGTCAGATGCATAGCTTGCAAATACTTTTCCCATTCTGTGGATTATCTCTTTTATCTCTTGATGATTTCTTTTCCTATGCAAAAACTTTTCAGTTAGATGAGGTCCCACCTGTCTCTCTTAGCTTTTGTTGCATTTGCTTTTAAGGGCTTGGCCATTAATTTATTGGCTACTCTGATGTCCAGGAGGGTATTCCCTATGTTTTTCTCTAAAATTCTTATAACTTGAGGTTTTAAAATATGGTCCTTGATCCATTTTTATTTAATTTTTGTATGTGGTGATAGATAGTTTCAGTCTTCTGTATGTAGCTAGCCAGTTTTCCCAGCACCATTTGGTAAATATGGTTTCCTTTCCCCTATGTTTGTTATTGATGGCTTTGTCACAGATGAGTTGGTTGAAGGTCCGTGTTTTTATTTCTGGATTCTCTGTCCTGTTCCATTGGTCTATGTGCCTATTCCTGTAACAATACCTTGCCTTCTTGGTTACTGTAGTCTTGTAATAAAGTTTTAATTCTGGAATAGTGATACCTCCAGCTTTGTTCCTTTTGCTGAAGATCATTTTGGCTGTTGTGTTCTTTTTTGCTTTCAGACGAAATTCTGTATTTTCTTTTTTAGGTCTGTGAAAAATGATGTCGACAATTTGATAAGGGTAACATTGAATCTATATATTGCCTTGGGTAGGATGGACATCTTGACAATATTGATTCTTCCAATCCATGAGTGCAGGATGTTTTTCCACTTCTTTGTGTCATCCTTGATGTCTTTGATTAGTGTTTTGTAGTTCTCACTGTAAGGATCTTTCACTTCTCTGGTTAGATGGATGCCAAGGTATTTTATTGATTTTGAGGCTATTGTGAATGGAATTGTATTTTTTTATTTGGTTCTCAGTCTGCTTGTTATTGGCGTATAGAAACGCAACTGTCCTTTGAGCATTGATTTTGTATTTCAAAACTTCACTAAAGACATTTATCGATGCAAGGAGGTTTTAGACAAACTGTCTAGGGTTTTCTAGGTGTAGAATCACATCACCTGCAAAGAGGGACAACTTAACTTGCTCTTTTCCTATTTGGATATTCTTGATTTCCTTCTCCTGCTGATTGCTCTGGCTAGGACTTCCAGTACTATGTTGAATAGGAAGGGAAGAGTGAGCATTATTGTCTTGTTCCAGTTCTTAGGGAGAATTCTTCCAGCTTCTGCCCATTAAGCATGATGTTGGCTACAGTTTTGTCACTGATGACTCTTAAGGGTCATCTTTTTAAGGAATTTTCCTTTGATGCCTAGGTTTTCAAGGGTTTTTACCAAGAAGGGATGCTGGATTTTATTGAATGCTTTTTCTGCATTTAATAAGAGTATCTTGTGGTTCTTGATTTTACACCTGTTAATGTGTTGAATTACGTTTATGGTTTTGCAACTTTTGAAATAGCCCTGCATCCCAGGAATGAAGCCTACTTTATCATGACTAATGATCTTTGAAATGTGTTGTTGGATATGACATGCTAGGATCTTGCTGAAAATTTTTGCATCTATGTTCATCAGGGAAATTGGCCTGTAATTCTCTTTTTTTGTTGGTCTTTGCCAGTTTCGGGTATCAGGATTATATTAACTTCATAAAATGAGCTAGGGGGAGTTTCTTCCTTCTCAATTGCCTGGAATACTTTCAGTAAGATTGGTATCAGCTCCTCCTTGTATGTCTTGTAGAATTCAGCTGATAAACCATCTGGTCCATGGCTTTTCCCTCCCTTCCTTCCTTCTTTCCTTCTTGGTGGGGAGGTTTCTTATAACTGAGTTGATTTCCTGACTTATTATTGATCTGTTTAGTGTTTCAGCTTATTCTTGTTTCAACCTTGGGAGGTTGTGTGATACCAGGAAATCCTCCAATTCCTTTAAATTTTCTAGTTTATTTGCATACAGATGTTTATAGTAATCACTGATCTTTGAATTTCTTTGGAGTCTGTTGTAACATCACCTTTCCCATTTTTAATTGTATTTATTCAGATTTTCTCTTTTATTTATATACTTTTTGTTAATCTGGCCAAGGGTCTGTCAATTTAATTTATCCTTTCAAATAAACAGCTTTTTGTCTTGTTGATCATTTCCATGATATTTTTGTCTTCTATTTCCTGCATTTGTGACTGTATCTTAGTAATCTGTATTCTCCTACTAAAATTAGGATTTAATTGTTATTATCTTTCCAACTCCCTTAGGAGTGATGTTAGATTGTTTACTTGCACACCTTCGATGGTCTTGATATGTGCACATGATGCTATGAACTTCCCTTGCAACACTGATTTTATTGTACCCTAGAAGTTTTGAGATGTTGTGTCTCTTTTCATTTCAAGGAAAAATTTTATTTCTGTCTTGATTTCTGTTTTGACCCAAAAGTCATTCAGCAACATATTGTTTAATTTTCATGTCTGTGTGTTTTGGGTGGGGGAGTTCTTCTTGGTGATGATGTTTCTTTGTATTCATCTGTGATCTGAGAAGGTTCTTGGTGTATTATTTCAACCTTTTGAAATTTGTTCATGCTAGATTTATGCCTGAGAATGTGATAAATCTTGAAGTATGTTTCATGTGCTGATAAATAGAATATATACTCTGTGGTTGTTGGGTGGAATGTTCTGTAGATGTCCATTAGGTTCAATTGGTCAATTGTTAATTTAAGATTTCTTATCTCCTCGTTTGTTTTTTACCTTGACAATCTGTCTTGTGCTGTCATTGGGGTATTAAAATCTCTGACTATGATGTTATGTGTGTCTATGTCCTCTCTTACTTTATGTAGCAATTGTTTTATAAAACCACGTGTTCCTGTGTTGTGTTCATGTATATTTAAGATGAATATTTCTTGCTGGTGGATTCAGTCTTGTATTTTTATGTAGTATCCCTCTGTGTTCTTTTTAACTTTTATTGATTTGAAGCCTGTTTTTTCTGATATAAGAATAGCTACTCCTGCTCTTTTTATTTTCCATTTGCCTGGAAAAGGATTTCATCTTGAGCCTGTGGGTGTCCTTTGCAGTTAAATGGGTTTTCTGGAGGCAGCAGACTGTTGGATCACGTTTCTTCATCCAGTTTGCTAGTCTATGCCTTTAGAGTGACACATCAGTCCACTCACTTTCAAGTTAATTATTGACAGGGTTTATCACTGTCACAAGGCTCTTAAGAGGTTGCTTTGCTTCCTTTTTTACTAGATTTTTGTGGATAATCAGTATGCCTTTTTAACTGTATGTTTGTCTGTGCTTCTGCAATGAATGGAACTGCTCTTTCACTTCAGTGCTCAAAACTGTCTTAAGCATCTCCTGAAGGGCCGGTCTGGAAGTGCATTATCTTAGAGATTGAATGCCTGGGGAGAACTTTATTTCTCCATCATTGATGAAGCTTAGCTTGGCAGAGTAAGAAACAGGAAATTCTTAGATGAAATGCTTATCTTTGAGAATGTTAAAGATGGGACTCCAGTCCCTTCTGGCTTGTAAGGTTTCTGCTGAGAAGCCTGCTGCAATTCTGATGGGTTTTCCTCAGCAGGTGATCTGACTCTTCTCTCTAACTGCCTTTAAGATTTTTTTCTTTCATGCTTACCTCATGGAGACAGATTACTTTGTGTCTTGGGGATGGTCTTCTCATGCAATACCTTGCAAGGATTCTCTGAATTGTTTGTGTTTGGAAGGCGTCTTCTCTAGCTCTATTTTCTTGAATGACATCTTGGAAAGCTTGTTCCAGCGTTTTCTCAGTTTCCCCTACTGTTTTGAGAATGCCAATTAATCATAGATTTGGTTTCTTTACATAGTTCCACACTTCTTGTAGGCTTTGCTCATTCTTTCTGAGTCTTTCTGCCTTGTTTTTGTCAGATTGAATTAGTTCAATATTGTGATATTTAAATTTTGAAATTATTTCCTCTGCCTGGTCAATTCTGCTTCTTAAACCTATTATTGTGCTTTGAAATTCCAGGAAAAAGTTTTTCATTTCCAGGATTTCAGATTGGATATTTCTTTTATTGACCAGTTCAATCTTTTAGTTCCTGAATGGCTTCTGTTGCTTGGGTGATCTTTGCTTCCAACTTCTTGTGGCTTTTTTTTAACCATTATCAGCATCCATTATCTGAGTTCTGTGTCTGTTATCAGGAACAGATTGTTCTGAGTGGGTTTCACTGCTTGGGGACTGGGGAGTGCTTTTGTAGGTGATGTCTCTTTGGGTTTTGAGGATTGCCAGTGTTTTTCTGCTGTTTCTTCTTCCTCTGTGAAGAGCAAGTCTTCTATTATTACTAGTTTTTTTTTTTTTTTTGAGTTGGCGTCTCACTCCGTCACCCAGACTGGAGTGCAGTGGCCGCTTCCGGCCACCACAGCCTCGACTTGCTGGGCTCCGGCGATCCTTCCATCTCAGCCTTCCAAGTAGCTGGAACTACAGGCACGCACTACCACGCCCTGCTGATTTTTTGATTTATTGTAGACGTGAGGTTTCGCCTGCCCAGGCGGGTCTCGAACCGCGGGCTCAAGGCAATCCACTCACCTCAGCCTCCCAAGGCACGGGATTACAGGCTGAGCCACTGAGCCCGCCACTAATTTTTTTAATTTTTGTTGTTTTGTAGTTAGATATTGTCTAGCTATCCTAGAACCTTTTCTGTCATTCAAAATAGCTCACATAGGCGGAGAGAGAAGCATTTACTGCATTCAAGATAGTTTATTTTATTTTCTGCCATTCAAAATAGTTCACACAGGAGGACAGAGAGGCATTTACTCCTTCTCCATCACTCTTGCTGGGCAGTTCTCAGAACTCAAAATGATTTTCTGTTGCAGAGTTTTTTCTAATGTCAGACCAGGTAGACTGCCTTCCAACCCCCACTGCAAGCTCTTTGCAGTGATTTGTAGGGGGGATGGGCTCCTGGTAGCTGGCTTCACTGCTGGAGTTTTGGCACCATTTGCAGCCCAGAAGTGCTCCCACTGGAAAACAAGACCTCCAAGTGCTTTTCACGACTCCCCCACCCCTGTCAAAGGTTGTGCTCAGACTTAAAAGCAGCAGATTCCCTGTCACAGTGGGATTTGCCATTTGGGCACATAAGGCTGGTAGGCAAGACTTTCTGGTCTGAGGGAAGGCTGGCCATCAGATGCTGGTGGCAGGCACTGAGTACAATCAGCAAGTGAGCTTTCCCAACCTGGGATCCAGCCACTAGGCATCACTAGCAAGGAATGCACTCTCAGGGGTTGACTGGGATAGGTGTTGGAACCACAGGTGAATTCCCAACTCCACGTGACTCCAGCAGCAAGCCATTGTGCTTTAACTATGTCTCCTCCTGCATAGGACTTAAACTTGCACAGCTGGGAGGAGGAAAAACTGACCCCAGCCATGAGAGGGGCACTCACCTCCTCAAGGCAGGACTGCAGATCTTATGAAAACCTAGCATTCAGTAGGAATGGGGCCTCCTGGCTTCAATGGCAGCCTTCCGGACTCTCTCCTCTTTGCTCCCTATGCGTTCCAAGAGTCCTCAGTGCCATGCAGGGTGTTTCCTCAATCCAAATCTACTTAAACTGCCTGATTTCATCAGCAGCTGAGTTTGTCCTCTCCGTTCTGTTCTATGAGAGAGGTACAGGTAAGCTACAGACTTGTAGCCATCATGGATTCCTCCCAATTTGCTCTTTTTTTTCTAATTTCTTAATGTGGAAACTGATGTCATTGATATATAATTTTTATTTTTCTTATTATAAGCATCTATTGCTATGAATCTCCCTCTACTATTGCATTAGCTGAATCCCACAAATTTTGCTATGCCATGTTTTTCACTCATTTAACACATTGTCTCTTTTAATTCCTTTTTTGACCCACAGGTTATTGAGAAGCACATAATTTAGTTTTCAAATGTTTGGGAATTTTTCCAGATATATTTTTGTTGTTGATTTTTTTATTTCATTACTGTCAGAGGATAGACTTTGTATTATTTTCATGCTTCTATATCAATCGAGACTCTTTTGTGGCCTGGAATATGGTCTGTCTTAGTAGATAGTCCATGTGCACTTAAAAATAGGCCAGGCTCGGTAGCTCAGCCTGTGATCCCAGCGCTTTGGGAGGCCGAGGTGAGTGGATTGCCTGAGCCCACAGGTTCAAGACCAACAATAGGCAACTTGGAGAGACCTTGTCTCTACAATAAATCAAAAATTAGCTGGGCGTGAGAGCGTGAGCCTGTAGTTCTGGTTACTTGGAAGGCTGAGGCGGAAGAATCATCAGAGCCCAGCACTGGGTTGACACTGAAGTGGCTGTGAGCATGCCACTGTACTCCAACCTGGGTGACGGAGTGAGACTCCAAGTCAAAAAAAAGAGAATATTCTGCCATTGTTACATGAAATAGTCTTTAGATATCAATTAGATTACTGGGGTTGATGAGGTGTTCAAGTCTCCTACGTACTTACTGATTTTCTGACTACGTGTTTAAGACAGTATTGGGGTATTGAAATCTCCAGCTATAATTTTGAATTTGTTTATTTCTTCTTGCAGATCTTTAAAATTTTGCTTCATATATTTGGAAACTCTGTTATAAGAGGCATAATAGGTTAAGATTGTTATGTCTTCTTGATGAATCGATCCATTTCTCATTATGAAATTATGTTTTTTATTCCTAGTAAACTTGTTTTCTCTAAAATATACTTTGGCATTAATATCACCACTTCAGTTGTCTTTTATTAGTGTTAAGATGGTATACCTATTTTCACTCTTTTATCTTTTAATTGTTGATCTCTTTATATTTAGAGTGGTTTCTTGTAGGCAGCATACTCATATAGTTGGTTGTTGCTTTTTTAAATTCAGTCTGACAATCTATTTTTAATTGAGAGTATTTAGATCTTTTGCATTTACATGATTAGTGATATAATTGGGTTTAAATCTATCATCCTGCTATTTCTTTTGTCTCATCTGTTCTTTGTTTCCTTTTTTCCTATTTTTCTGCTTTCTTTTGGATTGAATATTTATACAATTTCATTTTTATCTTTTCTGATGTCTTATTAACTACAATTCTTTGTTTTGTTCACTTTTAAGTGGCTGCTTTGGAAGTTATAGTATACTTCTTTAGCTTATCATAGTCTACATTCAAGTACTATTAAGCCACTAAACATACAGTAGAAGAACCTTACTATAATATTTGTCCATTTGCCCCTCCAGAGTTCTGTGTTATTGCTGTCATACATTTGAAGTCCACACATTTTATAAACCCCAAGTGATCAGTTCCAGGTAGTGACACTGACAGAGGCAAGCATGAAGAGCTTGGTTTTAGGAGCCCTGACACAGGAAGCAATGTAAGTACAAGCCTATTTTTTAGTGATTTTGATTCTGTAAGTTAATCGGCAAAATACTAAATTAAAGACATTCAAGGGTAAACTTGGTAGCCTTATTCATCACTTGGCCCTGAAGGACCGATGATCCAGACAGCAGTATGAGACACAGGCACTGCTAGTTCTGACAAAACACACAGCACCTTCATTATGGATCTTCTAAATTTTTTCCTAGCCTTGTCACATACCAAAATGCACACTAAGGGAGCTCATAATTTTTAGCCATTCAACTGGAATGGTGGGAACAAAACCTTTCAAGTAGGCCAGAATCTGAACAGATATTAAAGATGACACTGTTTACTAATACCATCCAGTCCTCAAAGGATTTGCAGTTTGTTTTTTGACAATTTCTGTTCTTTAATTTCTTTCTTCTTTCTACTTTACAATTTCACATCTTTTTTTTCAACCATTGCACTCCCTTCTCATGAATATACCACTCTATTAAAAATTATATGGTAAAGATAGTAGAGGATGACTTTTCAGACCACATCCCCAGGAAGTCTGTGGTCTACAAGTGATGTTAGCCCATTTCCCAGAATTTTTCATATTATGAGAATGAGGCTGTCAGTTGTAATTTACCTGTGTACAACACTATCTTCATACCTCAGTTGTAACCATTTCCTGTCTCACTTTTTTCGACTTACCCATCACACCTGGTTGCAGTCACTTCACAGGATGGAAAGGTTAGAATGCAGGGGTCATATCTGCTAACCTATACATAGGATGGTGCACAGAACAGACTGGAGGAAGAGTTTAGGATAAAAAGAAATATCCCAGGGAGAGCTTAGAATCTTAAACTGTGCTCAGAATCTTCCTTGGGCATCTCTCTTCAGAGTGGTGTTATACTGAAGGCAACACAGGAGAGTATTCTTCCAAGTCTCCAACCTCCAATTAAGGATAGTCTTAGTTCTGTCTTGAGCTGGGTAAAATACCCACTGCAACAGATTGGTGCAAGTTGATCTGCCTATGTCTGCCTTGTAGACTACTGAAATGTAGCTTTAAAGACCCCAACTGCTTATTTTAAAATTTAGCAAGTTCCTTACCAATGTTATCAAAATAATTGTTGATTATTATTTAGTTTGAATCAATCACAACTTGAAGTTTATGTTAGAATTTCTCTATTTCCAAGTTGTGAATGACTACAAGTGGTTTTGTGTGAATACAAATATGTAAAAGTAGTTTCCAAATTTTCTCTTACTACATTTTACTTCCATTAATAAGAGATGAGGGAATCTCAGAGTCAAGATAGCAAATTGACCAAATGCTAATCACTCTGTAAAATGGACTAATGTATATTGTAGACCAAACACATACTCTTTTTCAGCAAACCCTGTTAAAAGTATGGATAATGAGGTTTAAAAAATGGTACAAAACCATGTGTCATAAAGAACTTGGAAATATGAGCATCAGTTACAAGAGATTCGACCAAATTTCTGTAAGATGGTGAGAGATGAGGACACACTGGGGCATCACATTCAAAATTAGCATGAACCCAGAGAGCTGGAGTTGAGATGGCTACAGGTGTTGATTGGAACACTCCAGGGAGAGTCAGGAACAGAAACATCAGCTGCAATAGAGCTGTAGTGTTGAAAATGGGGATTAGTTGATTATCTGAATATAAAACAATTGGCCCGACAATACCCTTCCCTGTCCCTAGTTCAGAATGTCACACTTCAAAGTATTTCTCCCAAAGTAGATCCTTAGAAGGTACTTCTTTAAGATAGAATGTCCCAGAGAAAATCCTCTGCATTTTGGCATTTAGGGTCCCTTCAACACAACAGCCTGCACCCACTCTGTCACCTCAGGTGAAAACTGCATGACCTCATCTGACAGAGGTTTCAGTCAGATTTTCTAATAATTTATTCTTAAATATAAAAAGGCAACCATGGAGAACTGGCATTTTAGGAAAAACTACAACATGAAAGAGAGACAAAAGAGGAAGATAAAGGAAAACATAACCCAAAAGGGAACTGTTAATTCACAAAGAAAAATGGGAAAAGCCAATCAAACAAATAAAATTAAACTTTTCTTTCAGGTACCTGTATTGTTAACCCTCACACTGAAATAGAATAAAAATACTGGAAAATATCACACACCTATTCTTTTTTTTTTTTGAGTTGGAGTCTCACTCTGTCACACAGACTGGAATGCAGTGGCCGCTCCCGGCCACCGCAGTCTCGACCTGCTGGGCTCCGGCCCTCAGCCTTCCAAGTAGCTGGAACTACAGGCGCGTGCTACCACACCCAGCTAAATTTTTGATTTATTGTAGAGATGAGGTCTTGCTTGCCTAGGCGGGTCTCGGACCCGCAGGCTCAGGCAATCCACTCACCTCAGCCTCCCAAAGGCGCGGGATTACAGGCTGAGCCACCGAGCCCGGCTGCCAATTCTTTTCTTATAGTATTATGATAATTGTTCAAGGTTCACTTATGAGTGAGAACATGTGATACTCAGTTCTTTGCTTCTGCAATAGATCACTCTGAAATAGATCACTCAGAGTATTATAGACTCTAAATCCATCCAAGTTGCTATGAAGTTCATAATTTTGTCCTTCTTTATGGATGTGTAATCATGTATATGTGCCACATTTTGTTTAACCCACTAACATAGGGTTTTTTTTGTTTCTTTGTTTGTATGATTATATATTTTGGGGGGTTTTTGTTTGTTTTTTCTGTCTTTGTCTGTTTGTTTATTCATTAGTCCATGCACTTGTCTGTTTTCTCTATTCTTCTTTTCTCTCTTCACATTCCTTTCGTCTCCCTCCTTCCTTTTTCTAACCTTTTTCTTATCTTATTTTGCTTTCAGGGGGCAAACAACCCCACTGCATGGACAGATTTAAGGCAGTGGGAAGTGGGTTCCAGGGGACCCACACACCTGTCAGTGGATACTGGGATCTACAGATAGCTTCTGAACCACAGCTGCCCCTTAATCAAATCTCAAAACTGCCAAAAGTACAGACCTCTACTCCCAGTCTGACTTCAAAGTTGAACAAATCCAGAGGATCTACATAAGGAAGAACAGGGGATTGAGCAAAGAGAAGTAAAAGCTGTCCCCCCATCACTGAACAACAGAATTAAATAAGGGGGGAAAAAGATGGGGAGGAAAACCTCACAAATAAAGAAGAACTAATGGAAGAATATGCATCACATACAGACCCCTGGGAAGACAATGACTGAGAATACAAACTTTGAAACTCAAACAATGAAGAGCCCCCAGAACAACTGGTCTCAAACTATAAACTCAGATATCAAGATATTAATAGAGAGAATAAATAGAAATGAGAAGAGATGAGGAAAGAATGAAGGAATTGATAACTGAGATGACAGCAATAAAGAATACAGTGAATGAAATAAATAACAAACTGATAAGCATGGAAAGCAAAATTAACTAAGCAGAAGAAAGAATCTCAGAGTTTGAGGACCAAAATAATTTTGGAACTAACCCAAACTGTTTAAAACATAGAAAAGAAGCTTAAAAAGACAGAACAAAGTGTCCAAGAGATGATTATATCAAGAGGCCAAACCTAACATTAACTGGAATCCCTGAGGCAGACAGAGAAACAGAAATCACCCTGGAATAAACATTCCATGAAATTATCCAACAAAACTTCCCTCATCTCATCAGAGATGTGACCATTCAAACATAAGAGATTCAGGGAATCCATGCAAGAAATCAAATGAGAAGATCAATTCCTAGACACATAGTAATTCACTTACACAAATAAAGTATACCCTAAAGACAATAAGAGAGACAGGTCAGACTACCTACCAGGGAAAACCATTTAGAACAGCAGCAGACTTATCTACAGAAACACTTCAGTCTAGGAGAAACAAGTCCAATTTTCAAAGTTCTCAAAGATAAACAATTTCAACCAAGAATTGCCTACTCAGCTAAGCTAAGTTTCTTCAGCAATGGAGAATTAAAATCCTTTCCAGACATTCGATCCCTAAAAGTTTATGCTGCCTCCAGACCAGCTCTATAAGAAACACTTAAGAAAGTATTAAACACAAAAGAAAGAAAAAAAGAACAACCTCTTCCTTCCCAAGAATGCAGGAAAAAAATTGAAAACACATATAAATCAACTCAAAAGTCAAAAGAAAGGCAACACACAAATAAACAAACTAATATCAGCAACAACAAAATCTGTAAGAACCTCATGACAGAAATAAACTCTCACATCTCAATAATTAGGCTGAATGTGAATGGACTAAATGCACCACTGAAAAGACATAGAATGGCAAATTGGATAAAATATCATGATACAATAATATGCTATCTACAGGAGATTCATCTCACCAGAAAGTATACTCACAGAGTAAAGTAAGAAGATGGGAAATAAAATTTTAGGCAAATGGAGCACAAAAGAAAGCAGGAGTTATGATCTGAATATCAGACAAAATGCCCTTTAGGCTATCAAAAATTTAAGAAGGTATGGAAGATCACTACATAATGATAAAAGGTTCAATCCATCAACAAGAAATATCTATCCTAAACATATATGCACCCAACATAGGATCACCAACTTTCATAAAGAAGCTTTAAGGTAAACTAAAAAAAAGATATTGACTCTAACACTACCTTAACTGAGGACTTAAATACCCCACTAGCAACCCTAGACAGATCATCAAGACAAAAAATCAGCAAGGAAGCCGGGCTCGGTGGCTCAGCCTGTAATCCTGTGCCTTGGGAGGCTGAGGTGGGTGGATTGCCTGAGCCTGCGGGTTCGAGACCTGCATGGGCAACTTGGCGAGACCTCATCTCTACAATAAATCAAAAAATTAGCCAGGTGTGGTAGCGCACACCTGTAGTTCCAGCTACTTGGAAGGCTGAGGCGGAAGGATTGCCGGAGCCCAGCAGGTCAAGGTTGCGGTGGCCGGGAGTGGCCACTGCACTCCAGTCTGTGTGACAGAGTAAGACTCCAACTCAAAAAAAAAAAAAAATCAGCAAGGAGATCCAGAAACTCAATTTGACACTTGACCAAATGGACTTAATGGATACCCACAGAACACTCCATCCAACAAGCACAGAATATGTAGTCTGCTCATCACTACATGGAATGTACTCTAAGATTGACCACATGCTCAGTCATAAATCAAGCATAAACAAATTTCATAAGATTGAGATACTGCCATGCACCTTTTCAGACCACAGTGAAATAAAAATAAATATCAACACCAACAAAGTTAACCAAAAACCCACAACGACATGGACACTAAACAGCATGATGCTAAGCAACTCCTGGGTCAACGTGGAAATCAAAACAGAGTTTAAAAGATACCTGGAAACAAATGAAAATGATGAAACATCTTACCAAAACCTCTGGGACGCCATGAAAACAGAATTAAGAGGGGAATTCATATCTCTACAAATACACATGAAGAAAATGGAAATATCACAAGCTAGCAGCCTAACAAATCACCTAAGGGAGCCGGAAAAGCAAGACCACCAAAACTCTAACTTCAGCAGAAGAATCCATATCATCAAAATAAAAGCCTAAATTCGGGACATAAAAGACAAACTTTCATAACAAAATTTATTCATTGTTCTCTAATATTTTATGGTTGATATCTAGAATATAGAACATATACAAATATCAAAAATATTGTACATTTCTAGCATAAAGTATAATTACTGAGATTTTAAAAAAATTTCTAACTATCACTATTCACAGACAAAAACTTCTAGCTATTAAAATGTATAGTTTTGGCCGGGCGCAGTGGCTGAGCCTGTAATCCCAGTACTTTGGGAGACCGAGGTGAGAAGATTGCCTGAGCCCAGAGATTTGAGACCAGCCTGGACAACCCGATGAGACCTTGTTTCTATAATAAATCACAAATATTAGTCGGGTGTGGTGGCACACACCTGTAGTTCCAGGTACTTGGAAGGCTGAGGAGGAAGGATCGCCTAAGCCCAGCAGGTTGAGGCTGCGGTGGCTATGAACGTGCCACTGCATTCCAGCCTGGGCAACAGAGAGAGACTCCAACTAAAAAAAAAAACAAAAGCATAGTTTCTAGGTGTTCCTATTATGGGTTCCCTCCAAAAAATTCTCAAACCAGTTTCATTCTCTAAATCAAGAGATATTAGAGCTACACAAATTTAACTGTTCATTCATCTGAGTCCCCCATTTTAGAGGTGAGAAAATCAAAGCACAGAAAGTAATCTCTTGAAAGTCATATAAATTGTTTTTATAATTTTCTTTTTCCCATGTAAGGAGGCAAATATAACAGACCAGGAATCATCCACCAGTTATAATTCATCTTCTAAAAGCACCAGAGTTTTATTCAAAGTGCTTAGAGAAAACAGAAGTATGCCCCAAACCTTAATATTTCCCCATTAATGTCATTTGTGATATCTATAAAATATATTTAACAAATTTGCAAAGTATAACATGTGTACATTTGGAAAACTGGCTTGTCTCCTTTTGTTGATCAATAATACATTAAGTTAATTACTATTAAGTGAATTATAAGAGTCTTTAGCTGTGACCATGTAGAAAAATAAGTCAGAGGATGGTCCTCAGGTCTAAAAAAAGAGATTATTCTTACTGCTTTTGTATGACTGATCTGTAATAAAGCTTAGGTTAAAACTATCAGGTGGATTTCTAAAAACGTGTTTCTACATATTTGAGACAGGACAGGGCACTCTTTACTCTACATTCTTTTTCTTTCTATCATTGCTTCTTAAGCTTCTAATATAAATCTCTATAAAGAAAACACAAAATTTATTTTATAATTTACTGACTTCAGGAAGCAGAGTGAGAAGGGGAACTATAAAACTTTTATGAAAGACCTGGAACTGCCAGTGGTATAAAACAAAAACAATTAACCTACATCTCTAGGCTAGTTATCAAGAGTTCTTTGTTGCAAAATCATATCCAATCGTTTTTAATATCTCATCTAGGTAGCCTGCAGGTTCTATCTACTGGACAAAAAATTCTGACACTAGAAAAAAGAGTGTTTTTTTGTGCAGTTGAACACACCACAGGCCATTCTGTGGTGGTGTTATCTTTCCAACTTTGTACTTTGCAAAGCATCGCTGCATTCTTGAAAATCCATTAGGACTATGAAAGGCAGGAATACAAACTAATGTAATCCATGCTCCAACCTGATCTTACTGGAAAAGTCCGCAGAATTGCTCATAGCCTCACAAACTCAGCTTAGTGTTCACTGGGTGGGGGGCTGGGGGGATGGGGATAGGATAAGGGAGATACCTGCCTCATGAAAGCATGTCTTGCCCTCTTTGTATACATTTTAGGAGACAATGAGATACAACATCAGCTTATAAAGCTTGCTAGAGAATCTCTGTGAGAAGAATAAAAACTTTCATAGGTACTTGTTGAATTAGTTCATTTTTTTACTCTATCTCAGCTAGGCACATTTTCATTAACGTTTCAAAAATAAGTGCTATGTTTCCAATATTTAAGCTATTTTTTAAAATGATAACTTGACCTTACTTTTTTTTGTAGCATAAGAAACAAGGCTGAATGCATGGTAGCAATCACCAAGTGCTTTTATTTTGTGATGGGGAAGAGGAGGAAAGAAACAACTAATTTTTTGGCTTTATTTTATATCTCTACTGCACCAAAAAAAGTGTTTGTTGAAAAATAAAAGCATTTTAGCCACATTAAATTTAATTCTGCAGGACAAAAATTGTTTATCCATTTATCTGTTGATGGGCATTTGGATTGTTGAACTAGTTGAATTTTCCTCTCACAACTACTATATTTGAGTGGCAACATTAATGAAGAGACAAATGTGAAATGTGTTTCCATATTTACAGTAATTTTATCAGCCATTAAGATAAAATCTAGCCCTGTAGATGAATGTAACTTATATTTAATTTTTATAATTGAGAAAATGATTTCTACTTTGGCTGCATTCTTTTGTCATCTGACTGCGTATCTCTTTGATGTAAAATGACCTTGGTAATATACATGTCCCATGGCTTATGAGTGCATCTCAAACATGTCTTAGGTTTAGAAATTCAAGAATAATAATATTTGATAATGGAAAACTCTAATTGTATCTGACACTCTGCATCGTCTGTACAACTTTATCTATGCAAATAGCATACTATTCAAAGCCTGCATATTTTTTATTTTTTTTTAACATTTTCTGAATGTGGTTTGCTAGAAATGAACAACTCCTAAAGTAATTGCATCAGGGACTGCAGACAACTCTGTTTCCTGAAAAGGCCCCAGTAAGAAAGGAGTAACATGAAGTTCAGCCAAAAGATTACCAGTTAGTGAGTCAGGAGTTCAAGAATGTAATATCCTGGTCCTAACCCAGCAAGGGATGAGTTAGATATCTTTCTTCTAGTGCTAAGTTTTAAGTATATAAAAACCTTTCTTTGCTGTGGACGGCAGATGAATTGCTAGGTCTAGGTCATCAACTGAGATAAATTTTACAGATTCAAACAATTACCAGTTTATTTCAGTAGCAAGCAAAGTAGAACACTTTGCTGCTATCAATTGTATTCAGTATTATTGTCACCAAAACACTCAGTGGGGACATGAGAGTTTATATTATAGGCAAGGTGTTCTGCTACTCTGTGTTTTGCAAAGAGACTATAGTGACTTGAAAGTAATAACTGCTTTCTATTTCTAGGCTACATTACCTCAGTTGGTAACCACTTAGCCTCTCTGGTTAATTCATTCAACCATAAATTAAGAATATTTCACTTGAAAACTCTTAAGGTCCCTTCCTACTCTGTTTTGCTATTTGATATTGAATCTTTTCAGAATGTGCTAACACTGAAGTGTTACACAGAAATTTTGTGAATAAAAATGAGCCACGCTTGGTGGCTCGGTCTGTAATTCCAGCACTTTGGCAGGCCAAGGCAAGTGGATTGCCTGAGCCCGTGGGTTCGAGAGCAGCCCAGGCAACTTGACAAGACTTCCTCTCTACAACAGAAATAAAAAACTTACCGGGTGTGGTAGCGTGTGCCTATAGTTCCAGGTACTTGGAAAGTTGAGGCAGAAGGATTGCGGGAGCCCAGCAGATCGAGGCTTTGGTGGCCGTGAGCATGCCACTGCACTCCAGCTTGGGCAATGGAGTGAGACTTCAACTTTAAAAAAAGGTGGAATTTAATATGGAAATATATTAGAATTTTTCGAAGATATATAAATGGTCAACAAGCACATGAGGTAGTCAACATCATTAGTCATTTGTGAAAAGCAAATTAAAACCATAATTAAATACTACTTCACACCCAATAGAACAGATATAATCAAAAAGATAGTTAGCTGGGTGTGGTGGTGTGTGCCTGTAGTTCCAGCTACTCAGAAGGCTGAAGAAGACGGATTACTTGAGCCCAGCAGGTTGAGGCTGTGGTGGCCGTGAGTGTGCACTCCAGCCTGGGCTACAGAGTAAGACTCCAATTCAAAAATAAAAAATAAAAAAGTAAAAAAAAAATAAAAAGATAGTAACAAAGGTTGGTAGATATGTAGAAAAATTGGAGCCTTCATACATTGTTGGTGAGAATGTAAAATGGTGCAGCCATTTTGGAAAACTGTTTGCCATTTTCTGTGTGCTTGAAAGGTAAAGTTATTCTATTATTCTGTAATTCTGCTCCAAGGTATATATCCAAGAGAAATGAAAATACATGTCTACACAAACACCTGTGGCTGAATGTTCATACCGTTAGCACTCATAATAGCCAAAAATGTTAAAACAATCCAAATGCCCATCAACAGATAAATGGATAAACAAAGTGTGATACAGCTATACAAAGGAATAGTATTAGGCAGTAAAAAAAAGTACTGATATATAATACAGCATACAAGAATATTGAAAACATGCTAAGTGAAAGAAGCCAGGCATAAAAGACCACATCTTGTATGATCCCATTTAAATAAAATGTCCACCATAAGCAAATACATGAAAAGAAAAAGTGCATCGGTTTAATATAGTACCCATAAGGCAGAATGTTATGCAGGTATTTTAAAAAGTCTTGTTTTGAGAATGGTTTAAAAACATAGGACAATGTGCAGAAGATATTTAGGGAGAAAAAAGTAAAGCACAAAATTTTCTAGAAGGAAAACTCAGTATTAGAAATAAAGTCAATTTTTAAAAGGTTAATAGAGATATCTCAAATTATGCTTTCATGATTTTTGAAAACTGTATTACAGTCAAGCTAAATGCTAATTTGATGTTTTCACATTAATCTGAGGCAGGAATCTTTCAGAATAGAATGCAGTCTTTCAAATAAAAATCCCTCAGTCTTTTTAATAGCACTTAGCCAAAATTACAGTTTTGAACAGTTTGCAAAGGATTGACTGACTGTCATTTTTTCCTTTGAATTGAGAGATGGTGTAGATGAAACATTACTTTTATTCAAGAACTCCGGAAATGTGATTATGTTCTATGAAATCAAAGCTGCATTTAAACATATTTTATTGATCCACCTACAAATTGCCAGATACCGCTAGACACAGCAAATATATAGGATGGAATCACTACTCTGAAAAATTAATGGGGAAAAGATACATATAAATTACTGTCAATGTGTGTGAGTGACAAAATTATGTAAACCTGTACAGCTCCAGAAGTTATGAGAGAGAGAGAGAGAGGGAGAGAGAGAGAGAGAGAGAGAGAGAGAGAGAGAGATAACGCAAAAGCACAAGCACTTTTTGCAGGCATGGAGAGGATTATCAGTGATTGCTTCTTATGTGAAATGATGTTTGAACAGGGTATTAGAAATGATCTAAAATTCAAATGAAGATCAAAGCTGTGGAGTGTGTGTTGTTAGTCAAAGAGAACAACGTGGACAAAAGCAATAAGGGTTGGTGCCATCTTAAGATCTGGGGCCTACATGTAGTTCAGTATCATTGTAGAGAAAAGTCCAATGGGAAAGAGATGAAATATGAAATTTTTTTGGCTGGGCTCAGTGGCTCAGCCTGTAATCCCGTGCTTTGGGAGGCTGAGGTAAGTGGATTGCCTGAGCCCGTGGGTTCGAGACACACCTGGGCAACTTGACGAGACCTCATCTCTACAATAAATCAAAAAATTAGCCAGGTGTGGTAGTGCACGCCTGTAGTTCCAGCAACTTGGAAGGCTGAGGTGGAAAGATCACCAGAGTTCAGCAGGTCGAGGCTGAGGTGGCCAGGAGCGGCCACTGTACTCCAGTCTGGGTGACAGAGTGAGACTCCAACTCAAAAAAAAAAAAAAAAGAAATATGAAATTTTTGAAAATACGCAGGACTATGGAAAATCATAGATAGGTGTCATATATATTAGGATTTCATTTGGCTAAAAGTGTCAGAAATCCAAAATAATATTGGCTCCTACAAGACAGAACTTGATTTCTCTCACATATGTTATTTCCAGAGGAAGCCAATCTAAGACAAGCTTGGAAGCTCTGTGATTCTGACACAGTCAGGCTCTCACTTGGTACTCCACCATTTTTTGCATCTCATTTCACAAGTTCAAAGAGCTGATCTAGCTACAACCCTCATATATACATATATATCTCTATATATATCTCTCTCTATATATATAGAGATATCTATCTATATATATATCTCAGTTATTAGGAAAGAAGAGGAGATGAAAGGCATGCTACTTCCTTGTCAGTCTGTTTAGTCTGAGTGAATAGTTTAAAAATAACAGAAATTTATTTCTCACAGTTCTAGAGACTGGGAAGTCCAAAATCAACAAATTCACAGATAGATTTAATGCCTGGTGAGTGCTTGCTTCCTGATTTTGTACACAGCCATTTTCTCACTATGTGGGTCTTCACATGACAGAAAGGATAAAGGAGCTCTCTGGGGTCTCTTTTATAAGGGCAATAATTCCATTCCATTACAAGTCCCTGTAGTATTTATAATTCTAGGCTCTGCCTACTAAATAAACTACCAAGGCTCCAACCTCATAATTCCCTCATGCTGGGCATTAGAATATCAACATATGAATTTCGAGGGGACACAAAAGTTTAATCTGCAGCACACTCTTAAAGGACACTTAACAGAAGTGGTACATGGCACTCTTACTTACGTTGACCAGAAATGGAGCACAAAGAACTACAAGGGAAGCTGGAAAATTTAACTGTCAGTGTGGTCAGCTAGTTGTCTTCCAAAAATGGCAAGGGGAGTGGTTCTATAATTAAAGAAAAAGAGAGAATGAACATTAGAGGATAACTAGCTGCACTTGGCATGCCTAGGAATCTTGCAATAAATTCCATAAGGAATAGAGAACCACTGCAAGTTTTAGGAGAGATTCATACTTTCAAAACGTCAAGGTGCAAAGAATGGATTAGAGAATGGCAAGTGGGAGAAAAAACTGGTTAAGAGGCTATTGTGATAACCCAGAAAGAAATGACATAATGGCAGTGAGTACTGGGAAGACAGCATGGGTTTCCAAGATAACTGGAGGACAGAATTTAAAGGTCTTGATGACTGGTTGTGAAAGCATGAGAGAAAGAAAAGTAGAGATGATTCCCAGAAAATATAGCAAAATTCAACAAGATAAAAAAGAATTTAGAAGTGGACTTCCAGGAATGGATCAAAAGCATCTCTACTGTGCATAAGTAAGCTTTATAATTAGAGATCATGGTTCCTATGCTTCTATAAGTTGACATAAATTTGGGTGCTTTTTAAGTTTACTTCTTTTTTCTCCAAGATCATCATTATAGCATCTGTGTAAAAACATCTATTGTTATGAATACATAATAAAGATGTTAAAAAGGGATTTCAAAGTATACGAGTTCATAAATTTGCTCAACTTAAGCTACTTTAATCTCAGTGGAGCAAATCTGTGGTTTTGGCTATGTTGTTGAATTATATAATATTTATTTATGAGATCTTTCCAGATACGGAAAACAGAAAATACCAATGCCATGTAAAAATTTATCGTAGTCCACTTAATTCATACATATTGTGTGCTAAGCACTGTGCTGAATTCTGTTACTTAATTTTTTAAATTCTGTAATTATCCCAATTTTACAAATGAGAAAAATGATCCAGAGAAAGTTTACCTAACTTACCTGAGGTCAAACCAACTAGTAAGAGACAGACCTGGGATTTGAACCTGGGTATGTTCATGCTCTTGAACTCTCCATCTCCCAGCCTACTTGATGTTTCTGAGGTGAATGTATTTCTGAAATGCAAAGAAAGAATAAGCACGCTAACGAGTCTTCAAATGTGACAACACAGTTAGTATGTTCTGTTCTGTTTTCTTTTTTTTTTCTTTTCTTTTTTTGAGTTGGAGTCTTACTCCATTAGCCAGGCTGGAGTGCAGTGGCTCACTCACAGCCACACCAGCGTCAACCTGCTGAGCTCAGGTGATCCTTCTGCCTTAGTATTCCAAGTAGCCAGAACTACAGGCATGCGCTACCAGACCCGGCTAAGTTTTTGATTTATTGTAGAGATGAGGCCTCATTAAGTTGCCCAGGCTGTTCGCAAACCCCTGGGCTCAGACAATCCTCTCACCTCGGTCTCTTGATTTCAGGCTTGAGCTACCACACCCAGTCCACATCTGTTCTTTCTTAAATATATACAACTTAAAATACCAATTGAAAAGCTAATTTGTCTTCTTTTTAAATGTTTTTTGCAGATAGAATTTCAACATTGTATTCAACAGTGGTGTGGCTTATGGTATTTTTCTTTATTCACAAGTTAATCGAGAGTTCAGGAATGCAGTAACTAACATTTCTAAAGTTCAAAACAGATAAAATTCTTAGAAGGTACATGCAGAAAGCGCTACTAAGAAGATGGTCACAGAACTAGACCATTTGTTAATTTTACGGGTGATGTCAAAAGGACTCCAGGTTGTTTCCAAACTCAACTTGAACTCTCAACTTAGGCTTTGTATTGTGCTTCTCCAGTTTTACTAATGACGCAAACATGATTCAAGTCCCTATAGTATTCATTATAATCAAGGGCATATGTCACAACAAACTTATCTGGAATTTCAAATCCAACAAATCTGACCTAGTTCCAACAATTCGAGGATTCTTTTCCCCCAGCAAGCTTGCAGCCTTGACCATCTTTGGACTATACTGTTTGACCGAGAAAAGCAAAGCTTGCATTGTTTTGCCATCTCAATTGTATCTTCAAAAGTCAAGACTTTTTTTCCAGTTAAAGCTGAGAGATCATCCCCACCAATTACTTTTATGACTCTTGTTGACAGTTGCTCTTCTGATAAAATCTACAGTTATAAGAAGGAATTTATTTCTACCTATCACTGGTTCTATTCAGTGTTTTGATGTAATTCAGCAGGTCAGCAAAGAATTTATTGCCCCCCTGAGCACACAGAGGACTACAGTGTGATGTACTTCATCACATCTTGAGCAAGCTCTTCTATCCTATCCATCATTCGTCTGTGAGGAATAAACCCCTTTTGTAATTCCTCAGCAAAATGATTAGATCTGCAAAATAAATCTAGATCATAACTTGGTTCGTCATGACTAATCAAGACACTGGGACTGCGGGTCACTATAATGGAGCCAGTGTCACATGGGCTCAAATTTTTCTTTGTCCTCAAGTCACTTCATATCATATCGATCTATCTCAGGTGGGTACCAGAAAGTCCTTTCCCCTTGATCTTCCCCCATCTTCTTTTTCTTTCCTGAAAGTCCCGTCCCCTAGGAGTCCTGTTTTTTGCTTCTTTCTTTAGATTGCTTAGGCTGTCAGTTACTCAATTCCCACCAGCTTTTGCCTGAGGGAACTGGTGTCAGAGTAGAAATTAGGTAAATAGCAGGAAGGTGGAGGGAAAAGTGTGGCTTTAGCTCTTATTGGGATGAAGGTATACCGACTCTCCAGGTCCTGCCTCAGAAGGAAGCACAGCAAATATTTCTCTTGCTGACATTGGCCTCCTGTTTGTATCATCTGTCCCTTTTCTCCTTCTAACCAGAGCTGAATTCTCTTATTCTGGGTTAGAGGAGAAACCCAGAAAGGTAGGGTTGTGGTGGAAGAGACACTGACAGTAATAATCAAATTATTATCAGAGGCATATTTTCTGATTAGGGATATGTCATAATCAATTCCATCCTATTCTTAAAGCGCTCTTATATTCCAAACCTTTTATAAGTTATCTTGCCTGAAATGCAGTGTTCCAAAAATAGATACCTTGGCCTAAGCTTTCTGGATACTATGCATCTATAATTTATAGCAGTAAGCTAGATTACCTCATTCTAAATAATAAAACCATTTCTGAACTCAGATTTTTTAAAACATTCTTTGTTTAAATTAACTTATTTTTTTCTGCAATAGCCATTCTTGAATCAGGACATATCTAATTTATATCTACAAATTAATAATGATAATAATAAAACTAACTCTTATGAGCATTTACTCTTTCTTAGGCATTGTGATAACCTATTTAAAAATATTTTTTCATTTAGCCTCATAATACCTTAAGTAATTAGTAATATTCCCATTTTAAAGCTGAATAAATTGAAAGTTAAAGAGTTGAAGATACAATTTGAGATTATAATGCTACTGATTGTCTGGTCCAAGGTCTAAACTATGAGTCCTGAACGTTACTGTTTTCCTGGTGTCTAATTAAATGAATGCCTAGGTTATGTCCTATTGACTCTGTGAACTAGTACTTGCATGTTTTAGGCAGGATTTATATCAGCAATTGCTTTTTTAAGTTATAAAATGTTTATAAATGCATTTTATTTCCTATGATAACTTCTTGGTCTTTTTAAAAATGTCTATTTGTTTTCAATCAAGAGGTAGAAATAGTCACCATAGACTTTTCACACAAAGGATCTTGCAACATGATATCTAAGAAATGCTTAAAATTGTGGCCATGAAACCACAAACAGCTCTGATATACATCAGCGTGCCCTTGTCAAGAGAATTTAAATCTTTGAATAACTAATGATGCCAAGATCAGCACCAGAAGTTTCAGAATGTGATAGGAGAAAGAGAGATCCTATCGTGGTTTGGAGTCCCTCTTCTCCAAAAAATATTAGATGGAAATCAAACTTCTCTTTAGAGTTCCTTTAATGATTTTTGGTCTTTTCTTCTAGACTTTGAGAGAGCGCACCCCAGAGGAAGTTGGAAAAAAAAGTCATTATCAATTCTTCATTATGGGCATACAAGAGCAAATTTACTCCTTGATATCTTATCTTTTTTTTTTTTTTTTTGAGTTGGAGTCTCACTCTGTCACCCAGACTGGAGTGCAGTGGCCGCTCCCGGTCACTGCAGCCTCGACCTGCTGGGCTCCGGCAATCCTTCCGCCTCAGTCTTCCAAGTAGCTGAAACTACAGGTGTGCACTACCACGCCGGGCTAATTTTTTTTGATTTATTGTAGAGATGAGGTCTTGCCAAGTTGCCCAGGCGGGTCTTGAACCCGTGGGCTCAGGCAATTCACTCACCTCAGACTCCCAAAGCGCTGGGATTACAGGCTGAGCCACCAAGCCCGGCATATTTTATCATTTTTAAAGGAGACTGCACCTTAAGCTCCGGAAATGTTGTGTCCACAGACATTAAAAAGCGAAGGGTGAGTGTGTCTTAAAGTGAAATATGGCCATTTGTTTGTGTTGCAAAATTTATCTGACTGTATGCCTCCCTAAATCTCTCTGGCAAGACCAAAGATACAAAAGCATGACATCAAACTATGCCAGAACTCTGGCCATTTTTTTACAAAAATAGTGAAATATTCTGAAAAAATTACTATCAGCTTTGGATTATGCCCTTATTTATCCCTGCTGATGAGCCTCTTCTTAAAACAGAATGACAAGCTAAATGATTGAGATTCACAAAATTTTGCCATGCACATGTAGAATTGAAACAAACATTAGTAACATTTTAAAATAGAGTGAGCTTTGTGAGTTTAATAAGATAGTAAGGAATAAAAAATATCTGTAGTGGAGGCAAAATTTTACTTCTCCCTTCTTTGGATCTCCAGCTGGTCCTCAGAATTAAATTGACATAAAACAGATTAACAGGAAAAAAGCATCCAAAGTTTTACATGTACATGGAAGCCCCACCCTAGGAAAATGAAGAACCGAAAAAGTGGTAAAGCTATGTGCTTATACACTATGTTGGACAAAGAGAAGCAATTTTTTAAAAATATAAAATAAGGCCCAACCATGCAACCATGAGATTGGTTCTGGGATGGAAATGTGACAAGAGTCTAGTAAATGAGTCAGGTCCAAGTCGGTTTGCTTAAACTACTGGAAGAGAAAGTAGATCACAAGCCTGTGGTCACTGATGGTCGGCCATCTGTACTTCATTTAAAGAAAGTCTGCCTGACATTAAGACAATTTAAGATAGGAGGTCAGGAAGATGGCGTCTGAGCCTGTTGGACTATGCAAGTCCTGGTGTGGGTGAGTACGTGTATGGAAAATTTTGAGAAAGTGCTGGTAAGTGAGTGGGCATGTGAATGGCTGGCTGAGTGAAGGTTAGGGAGATAGTGTCCAGGGCTCTCCTGCTGTAGCAGCTGGTGTGCAATTGCTGGGTTTGGACCCTAGCAATTTCCCAGATGCAGAGGCTGAGTGTCATTTGTTTTATAATCAACGAAACACTTCCTGGGAAGAAAACGCTCGGAGCGACTGACTAAGGGGGGCCTGTGAGCAAGTGACCAGGGTCCAGATGCAACACCTGGTGCTGCAGCTTCTCGGCTTGGTCCCTGACTCTTCCCAGGTCACAGACGCCAAGTACCGTTTTTTTTAAACAGACACAAGTTTTCCTGTGAAGAAGTGGCAGGAAAGACTACCCTCCCGGCTCTGCCCCACCAATGCAGTAGGAGAGACTGCCAGTTCCTGGCTTTGCCTCACCACTTCAGCGCCTGGCTGGGCACAGGCAGCAGGGGCTGTGGAAGGAGCCCAGAGGCAATGTCCCACCAAAGAGGACAAGAAAGGCACCCGCCACTATCTTGTGGGTGGGGCAGGAAAGTGATCCGACTTGCTCACCACAGAGCAACAGACCCAATCTCTGTGACTGGTGGATCAACTACTCAGGGGCTGACTGTGACCCAGAGGGAATATCCTGAAAGCACAAACTTCAGAGGGACCTGACAAGTGCTGAGTTCCAGGCGCCCCATCCCCTATCCTGATTCAGCCATGAGACAAAGAGTGTGGCCAGAAAAGGATGAGGAAGGACTCCCAAAAGATCAGTGGTGAGTCCTGGGCTGATCCAAACCCCCTCCTCCCCACCAATCCTCTGAATGTCAGCCCAACACAGCTAGGCCATGACTGAGAGGGACAAACCCAGGTGGTACTTGGACGTCAGTTGCAATAAGAGAACTCCATTCCAGGATAGGCCTGGCTGGGGCACCTCCCAGGAGTACATAACAACTGGGGAGGAGACAGATCTCATGCCTTCCCACTGGAGATCTCCCTGACCATACAAGAGTCGGAGAGGAGGACTGCAGCCCCACCTGCCTCCACTGCCCTCCTCCTTCCCTGCTCTGGACACTGGGGAGAGAGTGAAAGAGGTGGAATCTTTGCAGGAGAGACCAGATTAGAGGAACAATTACAGAGCCTGCCACAAGAGGGCATTTTTTTTTTAATTTTAAATTTAAAATTTTTTTTTACCTGTTTGTTTGTTCATCTATTTTTAAAATATTTTTCCTTTGTGCCTGAATGTGTATGTGAGGGTTTGATCTGCATCCCCCCCAATTTTTTTCCTTTTCTTTCTGTTTCTTTCTTCTTTTGTTTGTTGTTTTCTGTTTATGTGTGTATGTGAATGGTTGAGTGCTCATCTTTCAATTTTGTTGTTGTTCTTGGTTTGTTTCTGCTCTTTTGTTCTTCTGGGTTTTTTTTAATAGTTTAAGGTGTGTGTCAATATATGTATGAGGGTTCAATCTGAATTCCTTTTTTTTTCTTTTTCTTTCTGGTCTTTCTGTTTTTCTTCTCCATTCACTTGTGCTAGGCATGTGTGTGTGTGTTCATTTTTCTTTTGTTGTTGCTGTTGTTTGTTTTGTTTCACTTGGTTGTTATTCCAGATTGTTTTGGGGTGTGTGTATGTTCTCAATTGATTTTATGTTGGTTTCTGCTTTGCATCATCATATAGTGTGGTGGTGGGGAGTGGGTCTCAAGGAATACATACCACCACTAGTGAACATTGTAATTTGCAAGTAGTTTCTGAATCCTAGCACCCCACCCATATCCTTATTTGATTTTCAAAAACTACAAGGGACAACAAAGCTTCCCACCCACTGTCCTATTTCAAAATAGAACAAATCCAGAGCTTGGATCAGGGAAGAATAGTGGGCTGATCAAATATCAGAAGGGAAAGCCTCTCCTACTGACACTCAATAACAGAACTAAAGAGAAAAACAAGAGATCTGTCATGAATGAGGAAAAACCAAAGGAAGACTACAGGCAATTTCAAGAGTAACAAAGATAAAACTCCTGAAAAATCAGATCTTGGAGTCCAAACAATGGAAGTAATCAACAACTGGCCCCAGAATACTACAGAGATTAGGGAATGGATGGAGAGAGTGAATAAGACTCAAGAAAGACAAGATGCAACAATGAGAGGACTTGTAACAGAGATTTTGGCTATAAAAAATTTCATCCAGGAAATAAATAACAAGATGACAAGCATGGAAAGCAGAATTAATCTCAGAGCTTGAAGACCAGAAAATGGAATTATCCCAATCTGTAAAAAACATAGAAATAAAACTCAGAAATAAAGAAGAAAGCTGACAAGAGATGTGCAATTATATCAAGAGGCCGAACCTACACCTGATCGGTATCCCAGAAGAAGAAAGGGACATGGAGAACAACTTGGAGCAAGTATTCCAGGAGGTAATCCAAGAAAACTTCCCCCATCTCACCAGAGATGTGACCAGCCAAGCATAAGAGATATAGAGAACCCCCACAAGCATCAAATGAGAAGACCAACCCATAGACACATAATAATTTGCCTACACAATATGTACACAAACAAAAAAATCCTAAAGGCAGCAAGAGAGAAAGGTCAGACTACCTATCAGGGAAAACCAATCAGAATAGCAGCAGACCTATTAGCAGAAACACTACAAACAAGAAGGAACTGGAGTCCACTATTCAAAGTCTACTAAGATAAACAATTTCAACAAATAATTTCCTACCCAGGCAAGCTCAACTTCATCAGTGATGGAGAATTAAAATCCTTCCCAGACATCAAATCCCTAAGAGATTATGCAGCTTCCAGACCAGCTTTACAGGAGACACTTAAAAAGGTAGTAAGCATAGAAGAAAGAAAAAAAGAATGACCACATACTTTCTAAGAGAACAGCAGAGCACAGCATCAACAGAGAATACAGTGCAACAAGAAACATGAAAACACACATATACATCAACCCCAAATCCAAAAGAAAATAAGCAAAGAAAAAACTTTATAAGAACCTCATGACAGGGATAAACAATCACTTTTAATAATCAGCCTGAATGTGAGTGGACTAAATGCACCACTGAAATGACACAGAATGGCGGACTGGATAAGAAATCATGACCCAATTATTTGCTGCATCCAGGAAACTCATCTCACCACAAGGAACACACACAGACTCAAAGTTAAACGATAGAAAACGAGTTTCCAGACAAATGGATCACAAAAGAAAGCAGGAGTTGCAATCTTAATGTCAGACAAAACAACCTTAAGCTATCAAAAATTGTACAAGATACAAAAGGACACTACATAATGAGAAAAGGTTGAATCCATCAACAAGAAATATCCATCCTAAACATATATGCACCCAAAGCAAGAGCACCATCATTGATAAAGCAACTTCTAAGTAAACTAAGAAAGATATTGACTCTAACACTATTATAGCAGGGGACTTGTATACACTGTATACCCCACTAACAGCCCTAGATAGATCATTGAGGCAAATAATCAACAAGGATATCCAAAATCTAAACTTGACACCTGACCAAATAGACTTAATAGATACCTACAGATTATTCCACCCAACAACCACAGTATATACATTCTATTCATCACTGCATGGAACGTACTCACATCCTTGGCCATAAAGCAAGCTTAAACAAATGCCATAAGGTTGAAATATTGCCATGCACCTTCTCAGACCACAGTGGAATAAAAATAAATATCAACACCAGCAAAATTTCCCCAAAGTCTACAAAGTCATGGACACTAAACAGCTTGATGCTGAGCAATTACTGGGTCAACACTGAAATCAAGCAGAATCAAGCAGAAATTAAAAGACACCCTTATGGAAATTGGAAGTGGCAACAATTTCTTGATCAGAACTCTAACTGCCCATACCATAAGAAATAAGATATTAGCTGGGCGTGGTAGTGCACGCCTATAGTTCCAGCTACTTGGAAGGCTGAGGCGCAAGGATCTCTGGAGCCCTGCAGGTTAAGGCTGCCTGGCCGGGAGCATGCCACTGCACTCCAGTCTGGGTGACAGAGTGAGACTCCAACTCAAAAAAAAAGAAAGAAGATAGACAAGTGGAACCTCATCAAATTGACAAGTTTCTGCAAAGCAAAAGAAACTGTCCAGAAAGCAGGGAGACAGCCCACAGAATGGGAAAAAATATTTGCCAACCGTATATCTGACAAAGGTCTAACATCTAGGATCTACAAGGAACTCAAACAGCTGAAAGGAAAAAAACAAGCAGCCCCACTCAAAAGTGGGCAAAAGACATGAACAGAAACATCTCAAAAGAAGATATACAGGTAGCCAACAGACACATGAAAAAGTGCTCAGCCTCACTCATCATCAGAGAAATGCAAATCAAAACCACATTGAGATACCACCTAACCCCCATAAGAATGGCCAGCATCAACAACAGATGCTGGCGAGGATACGGAGAAAAAGGAACGCTTCTACACTGCTGGTGGGAATGCAAACTAGTGTAACCTCTTTGGAAAACAGTGTGTCGATTTCTGAAAGAACAAGAAATATCCATCCTAAACATATATGCACCCAGCACAGGAGCGCCAGCATTGATAAAGCTTCTACACTGCTGGTGGGAATGCAAACTAGTACAACCTCTTTGGAAAACAGTGTGGCGATTTCTGAAACAACAAGAAATATCCATCCTAAACATATATGACCTTCCATACGATCCAGCAATTCCCGTATTGAGAATATACCCGAAGGAACTCAAATCATTCTACAAAAAAGATACCTGCATGCATATGTTTGTTGCAGCTCTATTCACAATAGCAAAAACATGGAACCAATCATGCTGCCCATCAAAGCTGGACTGGATAAAAAAAATGTGATGCAGCTGGGCTCGGTGGCTCAACCTGTAATCCCAGCATTTTCCGAGGCTGAGGCGGGTGGATTGCCTGAGCCCGCAGGTTTGAGACCCTCCCGGGTAACTTGGCGAGACCTCGTCTCTACAATAAATCAAAAACTAGCCAAAAAAATGTGGTAGATATCCACAATGAAATATTATGCAGCCATAAAGAAGAACAAACATATGGACTTCGCAGCAACTTGGATGGGTTTAGAGTCGATCATACTCAGTGATCTATCACAGAAACAAAGAACAGAGCACCATATGTTCTCACTCATCAGTGGACCTTGAACAATTATCATAAGACTTTAAAAAAGGATTGGCAGCAGTGGGAAACTGTCAGGGTAGTGGGGGGGGGGACTGGCAGTTGAGGGAAACTGCTAGGGGAGGGAGGGGCATACCTCATCAACAAGGGTGCCTGCATAATCGGTGTTTGTATACCCAACTTACTGCATTATATTCCTTAGGTGGTTTTTAGTATAAATATTAATAATTTATTCATAAATACTACATGCCAAAACATTCTCCTAATTTTTCTAAAATAAAAATGGCTGCCATACATACAAAACACACATTTAAAAAAAAATTTTGGATAAAATATTAGATTTACCACCAATCTTTTTGGGGAAAGTCAAACAGATTATTTAGTTAATAATCTTTTACATAAATTAAGAAGTGGCAAATTTTATAGTAAATCTTCCCTTCACTACAAAAGTGTATTATTCTGTTGTTAAACATGCATGAAAAAGAGAAAATTCCTACTGTATATAATCTCATATATACAGAAATATAGGCCAAAAAATTTCAAAGGTGCCTTCATTAACTTCCTCAGAAATTTCAAAAGTACCTTCAGTAGCTGTCTGGTCATTCTGTTGCTTTGTGTTCCACAGCACATATGGGCTCAGTTTCTCTGCTACATTATTAGCTTACATTTTTAATTTATTGCTCAGTAAATGTGTTCTTCTGCTGTTTCGTGAGTCTCAGTGGTATGCGGGGATTGTGTAAACTTAATGCCAAGGATGAGATATCTACATACACAGCTGAGAGTCAACACATGTTGATTGACCTTCAATAAATTTTGGCTAGCTTAAGTTTACCTCTTTTGCAAATATATTTAAAGTTCAGGAATTAAACAATGCAAATTCTATTGACTACTAGAATTTAGCTTTGTAAAGCCCTACCATTTTCTGAGATTATTTTAAAAGGCTGAAAGAAAAATCACTGGCTGGGAAAAAACAAACAAACATATATATATTTTTTGAAGATATAAAGACTTAAAAAAGAAAAGCTGACTAAATACTTAAAAGGTAAACCTTATAGAAAATCTTAAATACAAAAAGAGGCACAACCAATAAAATATAAACAATTAACTAGAAAGTTTTTTTTGAAGGACAATTTTAATTTTTAATGAAATATGTGTACATGCAAAGATACACAAAACACATGCATACGCTGTAGTGGGTAAGAGTTGGTTTTGCTTTTTTGTCCTAATTGGTCAGTCTCAGTGATTTAAATAAGTAATACAATTGTGTTATAGGACTTTGAGGAGTGCAGTATGCACGAATATTTGTATAAATGTGAGTGTGTATGTGTGTGAATTTTTATATATCCTTTTAAAAACATATTCTTTTTAACTCAGTAGTATCATGTCCTTATTGTGAATTTTCTAAATTCTTAGCTTAATACTTTAATATATATGTCAGATTATTTTGAACTAAATAGTAATTTACTGATAGTTTAAATCCATTTTGTTGGATCACTAGAGTACCTTAATGGTATTTTAAGCCGGAAGCATTGTGTTACATCATTATCCTACTGGATTTACAATAGCCCATGAAGTCATTATTACAATGTCTCATAATTTTCTTCTTTCTCATTTGTCTTATATACAATTACTCTTACTTTTCAATTATGAATCTATTTTATGAGTATGTAACCTTTATATTGAATTGTAGTATTTAACTTGCATAATCACAAGTAATATTTTATAGTGCCAGTTCAATTAATAAAGCAAAATCAAGATACATAATTCTTAATTATGGTTAATTACTGTAAAATATATTCTGTATTCTTAAATGACAGTGTCATAGGGTTTTTTTTGTACTCCTAGAGTAAGTATATTACTTTATACTTTCATTTTAGCAAAGGAATAAAAAGTAATTCTACATTTCTTGTTTTAAATATCCAAGTAGAATAAAACTATTAAGTTAGAAAAGTCACACAAAACTTTTTTTTTTTATTTTGAAATGTAAAAAATAAAATAAAATAATTGAGTGTAAATAATTTCATATAACCCAATAATATTCGAGCATAAATAAGTCAGCCCCAGATTCAAGTGCAGAAAAATGACCTAAGCAAAGCACCTTCATGGGCTATTGTAAAACTAATAGGATAACGATGTAACACAATGCTTCAGGCTTAAAATACCATTAAGGTACTCTAGTGATCCAACAAAATAGATTTAAGATATCCGAATTCGAATTAAAGAAACTGAAGGCCGGGCTCGGTGGCTCAGTCTGTAATCCCAGCACTTTGGGAGGCCGAGGCAAGCGGATTGCCTGAGCCTGCAGGTTCGAGACCAGCCCGGGGACCTTGGCGAGACCTCATCTCTATAATAAATCACAAAACCAGCCGGATGCGGTGGCGTGCGTCTGTCTGTAGTTCCAGCTACTTGGAACCAAGGCTGAGGTGGAAAGATCGTCTGAACCCAGCAGTTGGAGGCTATGGTGGCCGTGAGCATGCCACTGCACTCCAGCCTGAGCAACGGAGTAGGACTCCAACTCAAAAAAAAAAAAAAAAGAAAGAAAAGAGAAACTGAACATATGAGTAAGTTGAGAAATCTGCTTGGGACTTCAGAAACATGACATTGTAGACAGTCCTTGAGATATAAAGCAAGAGGATATGATTTCAAGTCATAGTTCTTCCACTTACTCATGCATATGAGGGATATATTACTCTCCAGAGCTCACTTACTCTTTGTTTCTCTTTGAAACACTTTCTGCATGTAGATTCTAGGACACCACATGTTTCTACCACGTTGGCTGATTTGCAGTTCTCACCGCCCAACTTGCTTAATTTGGAATGTCACAGACCTTTTTTCTGGGTCCTATATTTTCCCCGGGTGATATCATGTGGTCCCAAAGCTTTGACTATCATCCATCAGCTGATGACTTCCAAATTTATAACTCTAATTTTAACTGCTCTTTTAATCCCAGAATCATATAATCAACTACCGTCTTGGAATATCCATGTGAATATATAATTCTCATCTTTAATGCCACTCTCAAAATAAAGGTTGTGATTTTCTACCCTAAATTTGTTCCTCCTCAATACATCAGTAAATCATCACATCACTCAGGTCTGTAAACAGAAGTTCATCCTTGATTTTCTCCTAGTTCCTCATTTTCCCAAATTCACTCTGTCATCAAATCTTGTCAGTTCTATGTGCAAATTCTATCTTAAATCCATTTGCTCCTTTCAGCTTTTATTGCCACCACTTTTCCCAACTGCCATTTTTTCTTGCAGGACTACTTCAATAGCTTTCTCCCTGGACTCTCAATTCCTGAATTTGACCCTGTGTGCACAATAATTTGCTGCTCAGTAGCCACTCCCTTTCTAAAACTGATCTAATGACTTCCTATTTTACTTATAGTAAAAGGCAGAGGCCCCAGTATGGCTTATAGTCCTGACATAAATTGCCCTGCCTATGTGTGTCATTTTATCTCCCTCCACTCACTTTCTATATCTTATTCTAGTCACATGGACCTGTTTTTTTGTTTGTTTTGGATTTGTTTTTTGTTTGTTTTTTTTTTTTTGAAGCTCACAGCATCCTTGTGGACTTGCCCTGACTGTTCTCATGACTGGTTCATTCTCGTTTTTGGATCTCTGCTCCAATGTCACCACTTTCAGAGATTTTTCTTGAATACATTACCCAAAGCTTTTATATGGATTTAGTTTTGTTTATTACATCCTCCTTCTAATTGGCTTCATAACGTTTGTCCAAATCTGTAAGAATCTTCTGGACTTGGGTTTTCTTTTTTTTTTTTTTTTTTTTTTTTTTTTTTTGAGTTTTGTTTTTAGATATTAAATTTAATTTGGGGTTTTGTTTTTTTTTTTTTTTTTTAAATCCTCTTTATATTTTGTTTAATAACTTTTGTAAAAATTTTTAATAATATTTTGGTTTTGGTTTTTATTTTTTTTTTTTTTTTTTTTTTTTTTTTTTTGCAGTTTTCTTATTACATAGTCAATTTCCTTGAGGGTTTTCTTTTTTCTTTTTTTATTAAGTATCTCTCCTCCCTAGAATGTAAGTTCTGTAAGGAAACTAACCTTGTTTATGTGACCAACTCTTCCACCCTACAGAGAATTTTCTGGAATATAATAAGCATGGAAAACATGTTTACTTAACCTTCACAAACTTAATGTATTCATTAGCTGAGAGGAAGGAATGCCTACCCTCTAGTGTTCTTAATAAAGTTGAATGACATAATGTAGGTATTATCACAGGATCTGGAACATGGCAAATATTCCAGGAATATGAAAAACAAACTCAGCAGAAGGTAGCTTTGATCAACACCAAAGAAACATAGTGTTTATTGATCCAAGAGTTGATCCATGATGATATATGTCATTGCTCAATAAATTATTGATAAGAAATATTTTTATTTTTAAATGATTGGAAAAATAGAAAAATAATATTTCATAACATAGAACTTATATGAGATTTAAACTTAAGTGTACATAAAGATTTTGCAGAACATAGATTTGTTAAGTGCATACCCTGCAATTATTGGCTCTTTTGTATCACCTCAAGACCTTTAATGATTTTCTTAATATATTGAGCTAAATTGCCAAGAATATCATGTGGTTAACAACAAGCTAGTAGAAAACCTGTATTCATGTCTATAAGTAGGAAAAATAAATTGCATAAGCAAACACTTGACAGGCAATCATAATAGAGGTGATAATAACATAATAAAAGAAGAGTCTTTGGAGTCAGGTAGGTCAGAAGTTAAATTTCAGCTCTCTAATGAACTGTGTGATCTTTTAATAATGTTATCTCATATGGTTGTTGTGAAAATTGAATTAAATGACATATAGAGAGAAATTGAGCATTGAAATCAGAGTAAGGTTCAGATTTCATTTGCTAAGTTTAGTATCCACAAAGTGAGAATAAAGCAATATATATTATAGGAAAATAGTTATGAGTTGATGGAATCCCTTCTTACATATAAACCCTGTCTAGTTTCTGTAACAACCAATAGAGTTTCTGTCACAACTAGCCAATGGTGGTGTTGGAGGAATAAAGACATCCAGATGATGTGCAAATAAGACAAGTCTCTTTTAAAAGGACTTTAAACCCTTTAAAGAAGGAGCAGTGCTCTTGGCCTAATCACCTCTACAAAGCCTCACCTGTTAATACTATTGTGTTGGCCACATTTGAATTTTGGAGGGAACAGTCACACCACAGAAGCACCATCTCTTTTTTTTTTTCAGTAGAAAACTTGGTGGAAGGACTTAACATGCATTTGTTATATTTGTTCAGATCTATGAATTATCTATTATGGCATTTCATTTCTTAGTTTAATGATAAAAATAATGTAAGAGCCTAGAGTATCACTGTATATGTTAACACATGGTTAATTTTCCAGTTCACATGTGATTCACCAGAAAACCTAAAAGAAACCCTGTCTAAAACATCAAGAGAATAAACTCAAAAGTTTTACATTTTAATGGACAGCAGGAACAAACCTTGGCCTCAAAATACAAATTTCCAACTTCTTCTGAGGCAGATTAAGATCTCTGAGCTGTCAATGACAATTAAAGAGAGAAAAATAACTAAACTGTATGACTGTCAAAAGGAGAAGGTTAACCAGGGTTCACATGTTTACTCTAGTTTGCACAGAAAGATCAAATGACAAGGCCCCCAACCATTTTAAGAAACAAGGAAAATAACATGGTTTGTCCTTTGTTGTGAAGGCTTACAGTTCCAATCCCTCTTACATGGCAAGCACACACATGGGACCGTGAAGGTAAACAGTGCCAGGTTACACTAGCTAGACCTGTAAGAGATGACCTGTCCCTGTACACCCTTTCACAGAAGCACTAGAATATATGTGTCACCCAATTCCCTGTCTTTCCTAGCACTTTGCAATTAAATACACACTTTTGTTAGTTTTTCTTTCTGTTCCCCTCCTTATGGTACACCTGTTTCATTCATCCTTGCAGGCTAACACTCTCTATGGAGTGGCATCTTTAAATGAATGAATGAATGAAGAATTTCAGCTTTCCAGTTATAATAATCTAGACAATGGGACAGTCACTTTTGCCCTTTTGGAGAAAAATATTTTATTTCTTCTAAAATGCTAATAACTACTATTTATTAAGCCAGGGATAGTGCTTTATCTTATTTTGTCTTTATAACAAATCTATGTGACAGGTGTAATTTTAAGAAATTTACAAATAAATGAAAGTATACCCTTGTAGAATTCTCTTCAATAGATATTCCAAAAGTAATAACCAGATTTGGGCATCATTTTTAAAAGCTTCAACTCTCGAATCAAGTAGTGGTTCTATCCCTCACTAGCATGACTTTGGACCAGTTAACCCTCTATACTTCATTTTTCTCATCTGTAAAATATGGAAAGTAGTGCCTATCTCATCAGTATTTGATGAACTAGGACAGAAAGCATAAAAAACACTTAAAAGAGTGTTTCTGGCATGGCACAAATCCAGTGCCAATATATGAAATTACTTCCTGACATCTGCATCTTCCAAACAAAAAAAGGTTCCCATTGTTCCTTAGGGTAAGTTTTTTTTTTCTTTCTGATTACTCAGCAAGGAGGAGGTTCCTTACTCATTAATGCCTTGTGTCTTGCTGGAAGAACTAAGCTTTATATTTGTGAGAAAACACAAGGAATTATGCTCAGTCATACAACGATCTAAAAAGGAGGATCAGGGAGACACGGTCACCTTGAACCCTTTACAGAGGAATTCAACCAGTCCTCCATCATTTTTGTAACTGGGGCAGGCCACTTGAGATCATTCAGCTCTTCTTGTTTTCAGAAATAAGCAGTTCCATTGTATACAGTTAGAGATATAAAACAGACAGCTGTCAAATATTTTCACCATATCAAATAGCAAGATGCACAATGATCACAAAGGAAGAGCAATTCGTCTTTGTTCGAAATGTGCAGGTTGCCACTGCAGATTAAACTGGCTCTAAAGGCTCACGGATTTAGAGAGCTTAGATCACTGTTTAGGTCTCTTGTTGCCATAAAAGCACCTGGTAATGTATAGCGTTTTTTTTTGTTTTTTTTTTTATGTTATGAAATACTTGAGGACTGGTTTCTTTGTGTATCAATGAGTAACCTGGTGCACCCAGAAAAAGCCTCTATTCGTGCTGAGGAAGTACATTCTGGGTCAGGCTTGGCATGACTTTTGACTTAAACTCAACCATCTCTGAATACAACCCACATTTTATTATTACAAAAAAAGCAGATGTCTATGGGAAAAACAAGGACTGTTGTGAGAAAACAGAAGAGGGAGAAAATCTTGGGAAAGAGATGACATATTACTGAGCTGCTTTTAATGCAACAAGTGCCTGGGTGTTCTATGGCTTGCATTCCTTTGACAACGCCCGCTTAGACATTCCGTGACCTATATTCATTCTTTTTATGTTGATGTCATCTTAGCCAGTTTCCATTTTGTTTTTGAACTCCAAGGATCTCTTACTGTATTTTCTTTTCCAGGATCTTCCCAATTTGAAAATCATGAATTCTCATTTGAAGTTTTGACCAAAGAGAGAGTGTTTAAACAGTTCAGCTCAGTTGTCTACAAAGTTATGATCAACCAACTTTCAAGCTTGCCAGCAATTTATATGCTTTTAAAATCATGTGGAGCCTAGTACCATATGGAAAGTGCTATGTGTGTATATGGGAATATTTTATCCTTTGCCTTTGTTTGTGATAGTTTAAATGCTCACTGCAAACCCACATTTGGGAAAATAACCACAGTGATGCAGAGCAACAGAGCACTTACTCGCACATTCAAAATGTCTCTTAGAAAACACTCTATTAAATGAAACAAAGCTTACTCTAACCTGACATTTCCAGAAAGGCTATTACAGCCTGTGAGTTTCCCTTGGTATTTCTAGTCAATTAGTCTTAATTATCTTTACCAGTTAAGACCATCTATAAGGACACCTGAATTAAATGAGTCATAGCTCCTTGGATGTTCATTTTCTTTTGCTAAAAGATGTAGCTATTGTTTCTGGGGCAAATATGAAGTTCCTGTGACATACAATCAAACTGATGACTTCTCTTTTGCCTTATTTGCTTCATAGAAGCCAAAACGAATTCAGCTTCATCTCTCCGAAATTGACAGAAGAGCTATGCTGTTTTTGCAGCATCCAGCAATAAGTTATTGGTTCTGGAGAACTCTACCTGAGACAGGGTACCATAACTTCTTAAAAATTTTACTAAGTTAAGAGGGGTTTGGAGCAATGAAAGTAAGGACATGGGGCTAAAAGTTGCAAGTAATTTGCACTCTCTGAAGGTGACTGCTCATTTGTTTTGAAAAAGCTACCTAAACCAGCACTTTAAATATTCAAATACAGACTGTAAACATGCACCTTTTGGGGGGAAGGCAGAGGAATGATCATTAACCTGAATGTAGATATTTTAGAATGAGAAGTTGGTGCTCTCTTTGGTAATGAAAATTATTGTAGGTAGTTGAGAAACAACCATGTCACAGAAGTGAGATTTTGCTTTTTGAAGTGGAGTTTGGAGGATGGGGATAAACAAACCATTTTCTGGGTTTAAATCCATAGATATCAAGTATGACTGCTGGTTAGAATCACCTGGGAGCTTATAAAATGCATCAAAGCCCAAGGTGCACCTTTGGAGTTTCAAGAACCCTTGGGTTTGTTGGGCATGAATGTCTGGAAGTCTAGATGCAAAAGGACTATGGAAATGTCCAAATGAGAAAGGGCTGCTGGGCTAAGAAAACTTAGTTAGACAGGGTTTCATTCTTGGATCGCCATGCACCCATGAGATAGGCACATGAGGTAAGAGTCAGCACCCCGAATTTCAAACTCTCCACTCATCCATCCCCACCAACTCTAAACAAAGAACAGCTTCAGGAAGTAGAGAAGGCAAAGCCCCGAAGAGAGTCACCAACTATCACTCTTCCTTCACCTTAGACTTTTAAGGCTAAAGTGACCCCAGTCTAGGGGAAGAGGGAACATTCCATTGTATAAAAATTGAAATGATAATATTGGGGTGAAACTTCTTAATCACTTAAATGAGACTATTCTTGTGACTAAAAGGAATCAGGAAAGCTAAGGATCTGTCTAAAATTTTATCTATGTGAGAGTTTGATCATGAGTTTGTTAAGTCTTAGGCTAGTATTACCTATTTATGTTTTTTTTTTCATGGCACACAGAGAAAGAACATCTGTCCTCATTTAAGTATTCAATAGGACTTCTGTAAGGATTAACTAGATATCTGCAAAATCTGAGAAATGATGCCATTGTCTCACAAAGCAGGGAAATCTGACCATATTAGGACTTGATGTTCGGTTGCATCAAAATCATCATATTATTTAATAAAACTTTCAAGGAAATTCCCAAGTAAGAGTAGAGACAGTGAAAACCAAAAGAAGTCCTAAGGCACTAGAGAAAGTATTGATGGAAGTCATGATAAGAAACGGACACCAATAGTCAAAATATTATAAATAAATAACCAGCTAAACAAATGAATGTGATGTTTTGCCTAAGACAACATGCTTGTGTTCTGGTTCCCTCTCTTGGTCAGAGGATTCTGGCTGGAAATGGTGGGTAGGTATGGGGTATATTTAGTAATGTTATCATTTTGGTTCAAAAATTATTTGACTATTATATTCTATAATTTTGAAATATACATAACTTTTATTCAGTTGTGTTTTTAAGAAAAACAACTTTGATTTGAGACATGAAAAAACTAATATTATTTTTCCCTTCTAGCATTTGTTGCTTAGATTAGTTTGTTTTTATTTTTATCTCTGTCCCCAGTGTGGTTACTCAGAACGTCTTTTGAATGTCTAAGATGGGGAAAAAGTAAACTTTGTAAACTGGAATAGAATTGACAGGAATGTCATAGACAATTGCAAATGCTGGGTTAATTTTTTAGGGTTAATTTATAACCAGAAGCTAAAACCTGGAGAAACCCAAGAAATTAGGGAGATCACATCACTCAAAAAATTGCCATTTCCTTGAGGGTGAGGAAAGATAAGTTTGGCTTAGAAACAGCAGATGTAATATAGTTCCAGAAAAGAGACAGGCATGATTTTTCTGTCCAAGGCTGCAAATCTCTCCCAGTCTTTTGTAATGACACAGTAAATTATGATTTTAAGGGAGTAATGAGTGGTAGCAGCAAAAACACCTGAAGAATGTAGTGATAGCTTAAAACAAGGAAATTGAATGGCAGAAGACAGTTTGGTTAAGCAACACTCTCTCTCCATCCCCTACCCTAAAAAAAAAAAAAAAAATCTATGTTTCAAGAACCTTTTTGTTTTCTGGAATTTAAAATATTTCCTCCTTATCCCCAGGGAATCCGCATTATTATTACTGTATTAACATTATTTACATTCATGGGTGTTTTTTTTTTTTCTCTCCTTGAAGCTCAAGGTGATTTAGTAACTTTTAAGTAAGCCAAAGTTAATAATCCAAAATGCCAACATGAAGACATGGTAACTCTGCTGTTCCTAGTTCCTGAGGAAATGCGTACACATGGGCCATTACATTTTCTTTACTCTTGAGGTTTGGAAGGGTTATAGAAAATTGCAAGGATCTTTCAATCCTTTATGGTTGTAGTTCTACAATATCTATAGACACCACCTTGCAGTTATTATCAGTGTTGAGACTCAGCAGAGAAGTCTATCTTCGCTTCCCAAGTCTTGATGAACAGTGGGGTCAAAAATTCTCTACTTTATGGGAAAATAGGGTATTGTGCTTACCTCTCCCACTGGATAGCTGACAGAGGTGCTTGAGGTGGTGGTGGTACAGAAAACCAGAGCTGGTCAGTAGTTAAAGCAGTAAAAGCAAATTTTATTCAGGGACTAATGCAATAAAGGAAAATAGACCTCAGTATAAAAACTCTGCTCAGTTCTGAAGACAACAAGGACAAGTGGGGATTTGTTACCAAAGGGTTGATTGGGTGGGGTGGGGAGAGTGGTCACTGGATAAAAAAATCACTAATAAGTGGGGACAAAGGAATTTTGCTAAATTGAGTTAACAGAGTTCTTGCTGAAGGTAGGTCAGGGTGATCAGATATCACTTTGGATGTAATGGGAAATGAGGAATTTGAGCAGATATCAAGGAGAATCCAATATCAAGAGTACGGGACTCTCTCTAATCTGATGTACAAGATTCTTGTTAAAACTGGGCAATGCAAGTCCAACAAGGATTGACACTGAAGCCCAAAGTCCAGGCCAAATTGAGAAGAGGACTCAGAAGAGCTTGACTAAAGTTTGGTTAAGGAGAAAGACTTTGTCAGTGGGAAGGGGACAGACAGAACTTAAGAAATTTAAGTGTTAGTCCTTTCTAAGTGGGGCCTGGGATATGTAGGGCACATGACTTCAGCTCTCTCACTGCTATTCTTGTTATGAGTGAAAATGACCACGTTGGATAAATATCCACTCAATTTTCCAGTGATTCTGATGGTTGCTCAAGCCAACTAAAATATTCCTAGAATGTGTGATATATCTCCCTTGCCTCTCCACCTCAGCCTCATGCAAGGCCTCTTTCTATAAAATTTCTCCAGTTATAAGAGACCTTTTATTTTACCTACTTGGTGTCTACTCAGGGCCAGGAAGCAAGAAATGTCAACAATATTTTGGTCTACTCAAGGAAGTACTAGGGGAAAAAAAAAACTTTTGTCAAAGGAAGTTATGATAAACTTGATTCAACCTTGGGAATAAACCTTGTTCTCCAATCAGCCTTTGTCAAACTTTTTCCCAATCTGGTTCTTTGACTATTTCTCAGACTGTTCAGAGTTGGTAGGGAACAACTAGCATAATTAATTAGCATTCCCTAAGGCCAAAATTGACAAGAGAAGGTTTTTGCTGATCTTCTTTCCTTTGGCTCTGCTCTTTTCCCTTGCCAAGGATAGAAACCATATCTCTGAACAGTCATTTGACAAATACGTGGTGTGAATATAAAAGGGAATTGGTTGGAAGTGCCACCCAACAGAGCAAGTTCTCTATCCCCTTGGAACAGCACAGACAAGCGTGTATCTCCTTACTGGTGAGTCAGTCCTATTGTCTTTTCATTTGTAGGAAAATCTTGTTATAGATACATAAAAGTCTAAAAAATACCCAGAAAAATAAAAGGCTCTGTTAGAATCGATTTTTATCTAATAAAATCTCAAATCTTATGCTTTTTAAAAAATTAAATGAAGAAACACATTTGACTACCCACCAAGTTAATTAATATATATTACTTGCATGCTCTAAGATTTCTCTGGGAGCACAAAGTCAAAACTTACTTTGAAAATTCTAGTTTGCATTGCTAATTTTTCAAAATATATATACTTTGTCAACACTATCGGCAATGAAAATGTTTAATTAATGATCTAAAAGATCACTCAAGAAAATTTCAAATTCCTAGACAAAAATAGGTTCTCAAAATAAAATTAAATGTATGCCTAAGATCATTTTGTATTGGGTTTTAAAGTGGCACAACATATATTGTCCCAGATATCTTCAGTGCTTTCCAATTGGTGATTACATCTTTAGTTCTTTTATTTCCTACTTGTGAAAAATGCAGAAACGAGTTATACCAAAGAGAAAGAAATTTCACATGCAAGAGAGAAACTGTATGGGAAGTCTTTTGAGCATAATTTAGCTTTAAATTGCGCCACCCAGACCAGTAAGGCATCTCTGTTATTCTGAAATTTTTGTGCTTGGAAACTTCAAGAAAAAAAGCTTTTTATTTGTGGAGCTGAACATGTTAACAGGAAACAGGAGTTCAGCCGCTAGAAAAGCACTTTTTTTCTGACACAAATTTTGCTTTTGTGCCTTGATTGACAGCCATCCCACTGTCTATAAACAATCTACCCGTTGCCCCAAATCACCATTCGGTTCCTGCATCCAACATTTAAACATTGAGTGGTTTTGCGCTCAATAAAATTCCTTTTCATTTCGCCCTAGGTTGCCATGTCTCTTCAAACAGAGACAGAAAAGCCGTGGTCTGTGTCAGACAGATTTTAATTTTCGGTCCTCATCCATTTGGGGGAACTAGACACAGGCAAACAAGACTCTACCCCAAAGCCTAGCAACCTGTAGTTTAAACAGCCAATGCATATGAGTCCCGGGATGGGGGCTTGGACCTGTTCACACATGAATAAAGAAGATTAAGATTTCCTTTCAAAGACGTGAAGCCTTTTTGACAGCCAGTGTCAACAGCGCTGTCTGCCTTCAATGTGAACCAGTCTTCTAGCACAGATTCCCACAGGGAGGTCCTGCTGATTAGCATGCTCGACACCACCCTTCCATGTCGGTATTTAATTGAAGAATAAGGGTGTAAAGTTTTGCAAACTCTTACTGATTCACAAAGAAAGGATAACTTACAGCAATTGTTGAAAGAAAACACCAGTGGACATGAACACCTACAGGGAGCATTTAAAAAGTGAAGAACAGAGCTGGGAAATGGGAAACAGCAGCGATTTCTATTATCTAATTGCAGAAAAGTTCACGAAAGCTTTGTAGCCAAAAATACATGTTTTGAAGTTAGAAAAGATCAGTTACGCTCGTAGAGAAGACAAGTATAATTTTTCTTTTAAAATTGTGTTAGAGAACAGGCATTTATTCTGAAAGCATTTGGCAAACAAATGCTATTTGTCTTTACAGTTCAGGAGGACAATCTAGATTAACAGAAATTAAGGAAATTTTAAATATGATTGATTTGCACATAGGCACTTGATAATGTTAAATGAAATGAACTGGGCTCTATTAAATAGTTAGAGCCAGATCACATTACATATCCTTGGTAAAAGCTAAAAGAAAAAACAATGTCATGTCTACAAATGCCAGTCTCATCCATTTAATTATCTCACTTCAATTACAAGTTCATATACTTAAGCAAGTTAAATATAGACTATTTCTGCTTTGAAATGGTATACTCCTATAAATTTACATGGACCAAATTATTTTGGGATGAGTGAGAATAACTGAGTTAGAATAGCTGTTTACAAGAACATAGCTGTTTTTGATTATATGACAAACGTTTATGCAATTTCATGCCAACTGTTTATTCTTCAAGGATGGATAAGAATGTAAATCAAAATGCGCTACCCACATATATAGATGCTTTGTGTCCTCACCGATGACACACACACCTGAGCTGCTTTTCTGGTGATGGTGAAAGGTTTGCCCTGATCTATCAGTTTTTGTTTATTTATTAAATATTTGTTGGGCATCTTCTTTATGGCAGGGTTTTGGTTAGAAACTGCGAATAGAGGCTGGGGTGTTCTGGAGCCAGCTTCTTACAACCTTGCAGAGTCAATTTGTGCAACACTGACTGTGTTCAGTGGCATAACAGCTACCAGTGTCATCGGTTGGTAACTTGAAATAAGTTACGATGGGAGTATTTATTCCACAGAAATCAGCGACACTACAAATTAGGACTGAGTTTTTATTTTCTATTTTTTTCAAAGCCAACTGTTTAATATCCATTAGCATCTCACTGGATAGGGGCGGGGAGGGGGTGAATAAAAGGAAGGTTTATACCTTCCTAGGTTCTACATTCAGGTGTTGCCTCCTTTACTTTGCAAATAGCATCTTCAGAAGCAGTGGTGCATTTGCAGAAATAGAATAGGAAGGAACTACAAAGAGACTGAGATTAAAGTATCTGGGACTTGGGAAGAGTTGGTACAAGGCGAGAAAGGCAAGAATGTTTGTAAGTCAAAATTAGAGCCAAATAATAAGTCAGGAACAGAGATCAAAGCAAGGCTTGGAATCCTCAAGGCCAGGGTGAGCCCTATGCTTGAATAGGGCTGTAGTGAATTCTTAAGTAGGAGCACGATCATGGGGAGAGAGAAAGTACACCAGGTCTGAGCCATCTAGAATAAGGTGCCCTTGAAATGCTAGTCTTTTTTTTTTTTTTTTTTGAGTTGGAGTCTCACTCTGTCGCCCAGACTGGAGTGCAGTGGCCACTCCCGGCCACTGCAGCCTCGACCTGCTGGGCTCCAGCGATCCTTCCGCCTCAGCCTTCCAAGTACCTGGAACTACAGGCACTCGCTACCACGCCCGGCTACTTTTTTGATTTATTGTAGAGATGAGGTCTCGTTTGCCCAGGAGGGTCTCGAACCCGCGGGCTCAGGCAATCCACTCACCTCAGCCTCCCAAAGGCGCGGGATTACAGGCTGAGCCACTGGTCATTGATCTCTGATCATGTACATATCTAACTTCAGCTGCCAATTACCTACCTGCTATCCTTTTCCTGATGGAAAGGTATGCTCTAAGAGAGTGACTCTCAAATTTTGCCATGTACTAGAATCACCTGGTCATCTTGTTAAAACACAGACAGCAGGGTCTTGGGCCAGAGACTTTGATACTGTAGGTCCGTGGTGGGGCCCAGGGAATTTGTATTTCTAATGCTATTAGGTGATAATAATGCCTTTGGTTAAAGAATAACATGTTGAGAAACACTGCTCTAGGATTGAGTCAAACATCTCAATTTCACTTATTTTATTTTATTTTATTTTTGCTTTCTAGAAACTTTAATAATTCAAAACACTGAGTACAATGTTGTATTTCATACCATCTATAGCACAGTTTAACACATTTTATATATTTGTTTCTATTTTTTAATGGATAAAATGAAAATTTTTCAATAACTTGAATTTTAGGAAAAAAAGTTTAATTAGGAGTTTCTTACCAGGTTACTATTTTAGAAGAGCGATTAGCCATGCACTACAAGAAGTCATAAAGTATCTCTCATTTATGCAGTGGACACAGCCATGGCTATAAAAGTCCTCCTCAGCTATATGGGAGCATAATAAATGGTTGATTGCTGTATATTACTATTTGCCTTCTTCATTACCATATGTTCTTCATGAGGAAATGCTATTTTGGGAGGCATATGCAGAATTCTTTGAACGTGAATTACCTTTTGGGAAGCATATGCAGAATTCTTTGAACGTGAATGCTGAGATACCTCAGATAATTACCTACAAAAAATTAATGCTTATATAAACACAAACAATATTTTATTTATTTCAAGAGCAGTCATCATAACCTACATTCTTGTACTTATGTGTCACTGACTATTGTCTAGAGAAAGGGACTCATGTGAATTTAACCAAGCAGCAATCTCTTAAGTCAGACTCTCGAGCTGTATTTTAATGCCAATCATGAGGCCATAACAGCAATCAACTCTAGTCATGGTCACTCCAACATAGATCATTTAAAATATATTAATAACTAAAAATATAAATAGGAAATACTCGTTTCATGACCAGGAAAATATAATGTAACACGATTATGCAAAAGGGCAAAGAAGTCAACCTCAGCTAATGTGCTCTTTTGCATTTCTCCTATCCCACCCCTCACTATGTTCTAGCCAATTCAGCTCAGTGGTCCCAGAATAGGATCTTGGACAAGTATGAGCTCAATTGTAGAAGGAGTAGGTGACTATCAATATTATTTAATCGAAGTGGCTATCATTAGGGGCCCATTATCAAAAGCACAATCCTGTGGCTTCTCATTCCACCATTACGGTAGATTCTTCTGGACCTTCAAGATGTATTCATTGTAGAAGTAGTCTCCACCTTCAGATGTGAATGTTCCCTCAGAGGTCACCACTTACAGTGGAATATTAGTTCAACGGCAAACATAACCTGCCTTGCAAAGATACATTGCGGGGGGGAGGGTACAGAAACAGCGTGTTTCTGTCTCTATTGATTTGTTTCAAAGAATCATCCATTATTAACCAAATATAATACATTTTGACCTAAGTGAATTGCAGAAAAAGAAAAAAGTCACATATGACACTGAAAAAAAATCTGACTTTTTTGCCAATTAAAAAAAAAAGCTCTGACTATATCTTGGATATTATAAAAATTCAGTGATTAAACTAAAGGAAAAACAAGGGAGGGAACTCAACTAGAAATAAACAATGACAGAGAAGGAAAACCGGGGTCACAAGAATCAACAAGGAGAGCATCAAAGAATTTTCTCTTCAGTTAGACTGTATACGAATGCAGAATCTTTATAAATGCCTGTGTAACAGATGCTGCTTGAGAAATATTTAGAGTCAGAACCTGGTGTGATACTCTACTCACATTTTACTGCATTCACTCTCAGCATAAAATACATGATAAAGTATTTTACAGCCTCAGTTTAACTGGAATTTATTTTAATTTAGGTTAACTTGAGAAAATTAAAACAAGCAGCTATTTACGTTTTGAACATGTTGTATAGAATTTCATGAATGAAATTTTAATTGATAACACATTGGTCATCCAATTCACATCACTTCATATGTTTCACAAATAGAAGTCAACTTATATTCTAATTTGCTAAAATAAATATGTCTAGACATAGAAAGATTATAGGGAAACACACAAAGATAAGTATAGCAGATACACAAACACTCTGAAATGGACTCTATTCTCTCAGATTTCAGTTATTTACGGGAGCTCATTTTCCGATTGAAGAGTGGGATCTGGCAGCAGTCAGGGACCTGTCATTTTAAAACATAATTTTTACCACAAATAAAAGCACGTTTTATTTATTTCAATAATTTGTTCCAGTGAATTCAGATTAACTTAGAGAACCAAGTACATTTTTTACACAATTCACATAACCTTATAAAATATTACTCTTTTAGTGTGGCTCATGAATGAATGGCTTCTACTTATGGTTCCGGGAGAAGTTATAACCATTAGAAGCAAGAAAGGTGTTTTATTCTCCCTCAAAACTGAGGCTTATGTGGCTAAACGCCCCCACTACTCCCTTTGGGGATACCATTTTTCTCTGGACAGCCTCTTGGTTCTTTCCATAACAATCTGGGAGCTCCATCTCCTTCCTTAACTGCCCTAGACAGGGGCAAATGAATGCACTCCAGAGAGCTGATTGCTAAACTTTCAGGGATTTTGTAAGCTAGTTTTTAAACATGACCATTACACAAATTAAATTATAAAAATGTACAAGTAAATAAACTATATACTAAAAACAAAGGGAATAAACACACAAAACATCACTAGCTACTTGTTTTTCTTTTTTTTTTTTTGAGTTGGAGTCTCACTCTGTCACCCAGACTGGAGTGCAGTGGCCGCTCCTGGCCACCGCAGCCTCGACCTGCTGGGCTCCGGCGATCCTTCCACCTCAGCCTTCCAAGTAGCTGGAACTACAGGC
>CAUYQG010111295.1:0-25765 GCA_963574415.1 Tarsius wallacei | reverse complement strand
CCGACTTATGTTATTGTATTCTATCTGAAAATTATTTTAATTAATTTGTTTAGACCTTATAGTTAATGAAATTGTGTATATGCCTGTAATTAAGTATAATATGTCTACTTAATTTTTTTTATATTTAACTTTAAAGGCTATTCAGAATCAATATTTACCATGTCATTTGGAATGTAGAAATGTTACCAGCATATAGGTCCCCTTTTTCTTTTATTCTACATAGTTGTCTTATACACTAAGTACAGAAAAGGCCTCTTCTGGCAATGCTATAGCCTGATTTCAACTGCTGGATGTATTTTATTATTCAAGAGAAGAACAGAAGAATATTTACTCAGATATTTCCTAATTATGTTGCTCTTATTCTACTCCTGAAGTTCCAAATTTCTTTTACTTTATATTTGCAGTAAACCAATTCTTAGTTTTTCTTTGTGTCTTCATTTAACCTTCACTCTTAAAAGATATGATTGTGGGAGTTAGAATTCAGGATTGTTTTCTTTCAGCACTTGAAAAATATAATGCCACTTCCTTCTAAATACAATAGTTAATTATAAAAATTGTATAGTCTTTTAAACACTTTTTACCTAGGGGTAATACATCATTTTTCTCTGGTTGCTTTTAAGGTTTTTCTTTTGTTTTCAATGGTTTGTTATAATGTGTCTGACTATATTTTCTACTGAAGTTCACTCAGCTTCTTAAGTTTGTATGTTTATGTTTTGTGCCAAATATAAGACATTTTTTAGCCATTATTTCTTCCATTTTTTAAGTCTAACTTTCTTTGTTCTCTCTTTCTGAGATTCCATTAGTACAAATACTAGATCTTCTGTTGTTTTTTTCACAGATCCCTCAGCTCTGTTTGATTTGTTTTCTATTTTTTTCTTTTAAATTCAGATTACATAGCTTTGTTTCTCTATCTGAAAATTTACTGACTTCTATTTTCCATCTCTATTCTGACATTAAATTCATCCAATAAAGTGTTTTTTAATGGTAAGTGTATTTTTTTCTTTCCAACTTTTCTTCGGTTCATCTTTATTTTTGTTTTTGTTATTGGAGACTTTTCATTTCAACACTCTTTTCAAGAATAAATTTCTTAGGGCATTTTTAATATCTATAATCCCAATGTCTATGTCTTTTATGTTGACATCTATTAATTGTCTTCTCCTATAAGAGTCTACATTTTTATGGGCGAGTATGCTATGATTTTGTATTATATCCTGCACCTTTTAAATATTATTTATACAACTATACGTTTATTTAAATCTTATGAATTTTTTTTTTCTTTTAAAGTAGGTCCTTGAACTGTTAGGTTCAGCCACTAGTTTCAGCCTGTCTTCTGAGGATTGTGATTCTATCATCTCTATTTTTAAAACCTTTGTAACAGTCTTTAAATTTGTCTAAAGTATGTCACATCTAAAGGTTTCTAGGTAATGGCCTAAGTTTGAATTCATTTCTCAAAATTTTTGGCATGCTTATTAAGATCAATCTTCACATGCAGAACTTGAAGGTGAGCACTGGAGTTCATTAAAATTTTTATTAGGTATTTTTAAGTATTTTTCTTTAAATAACCTCCTTGGTATTATGTGGCTTCCTGGAGCTCCCCTTTATAGTTCTCTGGACAGAAACTTGAGTCTCTTGCTTACCTTTTTGCTGTGTTTTACCACAGATAAGGCTACAATACCAACATTTTAAAATTGAACGCACTAGATCATCTATGATAATGTCTCCAATTTGAGGTATTTAATCACAATTGTAAAGATCTTTTTCCATATAAGAAATTAAATCCAAGATGGTAGGGCATGGGAATTTGGGGGAGGCAATTATTCTGCCTACCACAGTCCACCTTCTGGCCTTCTAAGTTCACATCTGTCTCACTTGAAAAAAATTTACCACATATCAAGGTCCTCCAAAGTCTCAACCCATTAAGCATCAACTTTAAATCCAAAATCACATAAAATTTCAGTGACTCAAAATCCCAAATAGTATCTAAATTAGGTATGAATGAGACTGTAATTTATTGTCAAGCACAGTCTCTACCTGTGAACTCGTGAAACTTAAAAAACAAGTTATTGGCTACCAAAATATAATGATGGTAGAGGCATAGGAAGATAAAGTAGATATACTAGTTCTAAGATGGAGAAAACTGCAAGGGTAAAAGGAGTAACTATCATCAACAACTTAAAAATCTAGTTAAAGTGACCTACATTTGCTTTCCAGGTCTAAGAATAATTCTCTTTGACCCATAGTTCCAGTTTCAGGGCTCACAGCTCTGCTCTTTGGACTTGCACACCAGTTTTCAGAAGAAAGGGGAAATGTTGTACATATGTGCTTGTAGTTGAACAGTTTAATCAACAACAAGCGTGTTCCCTGGGTTTCTTTTCTGGTTTTTGCCCGGAAAATTTTTGAGGTCTTTCATTGTGTACTCTCTCTGCCCCTTTAGTTCAAACTGTCGCAGATTCTTATAAAATTCTCAAGAACTGTGTGGATTTCACATGTAGGTTTACTTGAATTTACTCCATTAAGAAACTCCTCTACAGATTTTTCCTAAAATTTCTTTTTCATTTTTATTTTATATTCAGGGGGACACATGCATATTTGTTACTTGGACACATTGTTTAGAGGTGAGGATTGGGTCTCAAGTTCCCCATTTCCCTTGTAGTGAACATTGTACTCAATAGGTAATTTCTGAACTCTAACTGCTCTTCTTTGCCTTCCCCTTTATTGGTGTCCCCAGTGTCTATTATTTCTATCTTTGTGGACAACTGGTTTTCCCATAAAAGTGAGAACACGCCGTGCTTGATTTTCTGTTTGGAAGTCAATTCACTTAGGATAATGATCTCCAGCTCCATCCATATTGCTGCAAAAACAAGGTTGTTGTTTTTTTTCTTGGATAGTATTCCTTGATGTATTTATACCACATTTTATTTATCTAATCAATCTTTGGTGTGCACTCAGGTTGGTTTCATAATTTTACTGTTGCAATGATTATGTATGTACAGGAATCTTCTTAAAAAAATGATTTGTTTCCTTAGGGTAGATTCCCTAGTAGTGGGATTGCTGGGTCAAATGATAATTCAATTTTTAGTCATTTGAGAAATATCCATACTGTTTTTCATAGAGGTTAAAATAATTTACAATCCCACCAACAGTGAATGAACATTCCTTTTTCTCCATAGCTGTATCAATATCTGCTGTTTTTTAATTTTTTACTAAGTTTGTGAGGTGATATCACAATGTGATCTTGCATTTCTCTGGTGACTAGTGATGTTGAGTATTTTTTAATATGTTTGTTGGTTGTTTTTGTGTCTTCTTTTGAGGAATGTCTATTCATGTCCTTTGCCCACTCTTTGATGAGGTCATGTTTTTTTCATGTTTAGTTGTTTGAGTTCCTTGTAGATTCTGGATATTAGCACTTTGCCTAGAAAATAATGTGCAAATACTTCCTCCAATTTCATAGGTTTTCTGTTCACTCTATTGACTTTTTTTTTTCTGCTGTGCAGAAGTTTAATTTAGTTAAGTCCCATATGTTTATTCTGAGTTGTTGGGTGAAAAGTTTTTTGATGCCTGTTATGTCCATTTGGTCTATAGTGCAGTTTAAGTCCAACGTTTCTTTGTTAATTTTCTGTTTCAATGATCAATCTAGTGATGTCGGCGGGGTATTCAAGTCACTCACTGCTATGGTATTGTTATCAATATGTTTTCTGAGGTTAAGTGGTGTTTACTCTGTGAGTTGGGGTGCTTCCATGTTTGGTACATATATGTTTCAAATAGTTAAATCCTCTTGTTGAATTGCACCCTTTATCATTATATAAAGCCTTTATGTCTTTTTTTTCCCCTCCTAACTTTGCTTTAAAATCTGAGTTATCTAATAGGAGGATAGCTACTCCTGCTCGTTTTGTTTTCCATTAGACTGATACATGTTTTTCTATCCATTTACTTTGAATCTGCAACTGTTTTTGACCAGTAGGTGGGCCTCTTGTAGGCAGCTTATGGTTCGGTTGCGTTTTGTTATCCAGTTTGCCACTCTTAATTTTTTAAGTGGGGTTTTGGGGCCATTTATGTTCAGGGTTAATGTTGAAAAGTCAGGTTTTGTCCTTGCTATAGTGTTGTAAGCTAGCAGACTTGGGAATTTGAATGTGTAGTTGCTTTACAGTTTCTGTGAGCTTTGTGCTTATGTGATCTTTTATGAGAATATGAATTTTTGTAATCTTTTGTGAGAACCATTGTTTTGTTTCTAAGTTTAGAATTATTTTGAACATCTCTTGTAGAGCCAATTTAGTGATGATAAATTCCCTTAGTGTTTTTCTGTTGAGGAAGGATTGTATTTCTCCTTAATTTATGAGGCTTACTTTGACTTTATATAAAATTCTTGGCTGACTTTTTTTTTTTTTTAGAGAAGATAAAAATAGGCCCTTCTTCTCTTCTGACTTGTAGGGTGTTTGCTGAGCAGTCTGCTTTTAGTCTAAAGTTCTTTCCTTTATAGATGATTTTGCACTTCTCTCTTGTCACTTCTAGGATACTTTCTTTCACACTGACTTTGAAGAAACTGACAAATATATTCCTTGGTGAAGTTCTCCTTGAAATGTATCTTGCAGTACTTCTTTGGACTTTTTGTATCTGGATGTCTAGATACCTCTTAAGACCAGGGAAGTTTTCCTGAATTACTTCCTCAAATATGTTTTTCATACTTTTATTTTAACTTCTCCCTGGAATGTATATCATTTGTAGGTTTGGTTACTTTATATAATCCCATGTTTCTTGTTGACTTGGCTTATTCTTCTTCATTCTTTTCTTTTTTTTTTTTTTAATTTCTACCTTTACTGGGTTAGTTTGAAGAACCTGCCCTCCATCTCTGATATTCTTTCTTCCACTTGGCCTAGCCTTCTGCTAAAGCTTTGTACTGTATTTTGTATCTCTATCCATCATTGAGTTTTTAGTTTTTCAGTCATTGAGTTTTTTTTTTAATGTTGTCAGTCTCCCCTTTGACTTCTTGAATTGTTCTGTTAATTTATTTTTGTTGATAATTGACTCTATCTTGAATCTTCTTGAGATTTATAATAAATATTATGAATTTGTTATATGACATTTCTGGGATTTCATTTTGGTTTGATTCTATTGTTGAAGAATTGGTGTGTCCCTCAGGAAAGGTAGCACTGTTTTTTTTTATATACTTTCAGAGTTGTTTCTCTGGTTCCTTCTCATCTGGATGAATGATGGTGGCTAAGTTATTTGACTTCTTTTGATGTAGATAGCCTGTAATGTAGATTTTCCTGAGTGCTGGTTGTAATAGTGATGTAGTCGGGTTGTGGACTGACTTGTTGCTTCCTGTGAGGCTGAGGTGGGAGAGGTCTCAGGGAATTTAACTTGCTCCTCAGTGGCGTGTGCTGATGTCAGCAAATTGCCTGTTGTGTTGCATCATTCATCCTTCAGACCAACAGTTAGCACCTATGGGTAACAGCTTGCTACTGTTCATATGGATGGGTGTGTTTATTTGATCCTTGTTTAAAGGAAGATAAGATCTGTTGTCTCCATAGTGATCTGGTCTGCAGAATGCGCTGTGGTCTGAGCTCTCAGTTCAACCCCAGGAGGGGAGACCCAAAATAGGTGGAGTCCTACCAGGCAGGCCCATTGATGTCAAGCACAGGCACCCACTCTGAGGAAGTGTCTGGTGTGCAGCCTCCAAGTGCCCAGAGTTGTGTCTTGTCAAAGTGTTAGGGGACCTCTGCTGCCTCAAGTTCTCTGCTTAGGAAAGGTAAGGTGACCTAAACTTCTAATCTAGAAGAGTGATATGCTCCAGCTACCTGGGGATATATCTGGGCATGAGCATGGAGAGCACCACAGCACCAAGGACTCTGTCCCTAGGGAGAGAGGTGGATCAGGCTCCCACTCCAGGTGATTGGGTGTATTAGGGTGTAAAGCAAATGCGACCTCCTTGTGTAAGGATTGCTGCCTAAGAACAGTAGGGCAGCTTAGGCTACTAATCTCAGTGTATATAAATGGGTACTACCTAATCCTTGGTAGTAGGTGGGCACACATTCTTGACAGACTAGAGGGATAGCTTGTGGTCTCCCACAATGATACCTGCAGTCTGATTCTGGGTCATGGAGTTGATCTTGGTTTTTAGGCCTCACTATGGGACACACCATAGGATCAGGATTCTGCAGGTTAGGGTGCAGAATCAAGTGCAGAAAGGTGAGGTCCCTCCTACTGATCTCCTGCCACTTAGAATTCCTTCCCAGTTGCATAGGAATGGGGGCCCTCCTTTTTCTCAGTATTGCTGGGGTACACTACCCCAACTGCTCTAGGAGGGAGGCTGGGTCTCTTAGTAGTGGTGCTCACTGAACAGTTACAGGTTGCAAAACTTACATTGGCTGTGGGACCTGATGTTTATGAGAAACCACACACACAAAGACTCTCCTTCTACTCAGAATGCAGGTTCTAAATGTGGGAGTGGGGTCCCCCTGTTAGGCTACTGTCATTTAGACTGCTATTCTGGGTGTTTCCTAGTATTACTGGGGCCCCTTGCCACAACATCCCAGAGGGGTGGGGCAGGATGGGACACCCAGGTGGTGACACACAGAGACGGACTCTGGGTTGCAGATCTGATCCTAGCAGCCTGCTTCTCTTCCCAGGAGGGAATCAGGGCTTCAGAAGACTCCCCCATGGCTCTCAGCCTGTGGCTAGGATGAGCCAAAGTCCAGCTCCAAACCATGGAGCTATCTGCGTTCTCCCTTCCCTGTTCCCCTTGCCCCACTCCATAGACAGCAGCCTTGTCTCTGGGCAGAAACTGAAATGCCTGCAGCAGTCGCTGCTGCTGAGACCATCTCAGGTCAAAAATGGTGTCTTCACCAACCTGGATTTGGGAGAATACCTATGACTTTACTGGGTGATTTTCCTCTCACCAACGCTCAACCTTCCCTTGAGATGGCTCCAGGGTCCAGGAGAAATAGGGTGCTCTCCTGTGACCTGATTTAAGCAGCTCCTTGACTGGAATATATATATATATATATATATATATATCTCAGAGGGGAGTTCAGTTCCATCCTGTGTTCTGGAGTTGCACTTTTCTCTGAAGAGCACCTTATAGGAGCTGATCACCCACCTTCTCCTTCCTGAGAACTGAGGTGTCTTTGCTGTTCTGATGAATATCCATTTTCCTTCTCAAAGTGGGGTTTGCAGTGTTGATCTTTCCACATTGTTTCACAGTGTTCTGATGAGTGACGCATGGTGAAAGCCCTTAATCCACCATCGAATCATCAAGAATTTATTTGAAGTATGGTTGCTTGCCTCACAGAAAGCCAGTCTCTGAGACAAGTATTGCCAGGGGAAAATGCTTTTTACTTGGGTGATATCAGCCAAGGAGAACTGTAGATTCATTCTCAAATTCATCTGTCTTTTTTTTTTTTCTTGAATTTTATTGATATGGCTGAGGAAACAAGTCCTTAAGCTTTCAAGATACTCTTTGGATCAAATCCGTGAGTCATACATTTAATATCTTCAAGGAGTCTTTGTGAGATTGAATTCTCTGATGTTTTCTTCTTTCTAAGATTAGCAAAAAATTGTATAGTTACAGGCTCAAGCTTGTCTGCAAAGGATCACTTTCTGACAAGGAATCTCTTTATCTTAGAAGCTTCTGCCATCCTAACAGGTCAAAATTTTCCAAAATCATTGAGTCTCACTTTCTTTTCTCTCAATCGATGGCTTTCCTCTCCTGTTTTACTAAAAGCAGCAAGAAGAAGCAAGACCGCATCGCTAACATTTTGCTTGTAAATGTTTTCGGCTTATTATTCATTTAAATTTTATCATTTTCAAGTTCTATTTTTCACCTAACTGCAAGACACAATTGCGCTAAATTTATTGCCACTATAAATGAGGATCCCCTTTCCTCCACTTTTCAATAGCAAATTCTTCATTTCCTTATAAGCTCTCACAAACACCAGCTCTAAGGTCATATTTTTATTAACAGTTTGTTCACAACCATTTACATATTCTTTAAGGACTTTTTTTTTCTATCATGCTTTTCACTTCCTTCTGATCTCTCACTGGCAGAATCATCCAGATCCATATTTCTGTTAACTGTTTATGCAAGGCAATCTAAATATTTCCATTATGCTACTAAAAATTCTTGCAGTTTCTGTCTAATGCTTGATTTCCAAATTACTTCTGCAATTTTAGGTATTTATTACATCAGCATTCCATATTCAGGTACCAAAACTTTTATTTGTTTTCTATTACTGGTGTAACACATTTTTTTTTAAGTTTAGGATTTTGAAACAATACAATAGTTCAGATGTCCAACATGCAACTCTTTAAACTAAAAACCAAAGTGTCAACAAGGCTGTACTTCTTTCTGGTTGCTCCAGGAAAGAAACCCTTACCTTGCCTTTTCCAGTTTCTGGATGCTACCCACATCTGGCTCATGGACCACTTACGTACAAAGTAAAGAAGAATGCAATCTCTCTGACCCTTCAGCAATCTTCACATCTTTTGCTGATGATGTTGTTGTGCTTTTAAGAATTTGTATGATTAGATTGGACCCACCCGAATAATACCCATCTCAAGGACCTAAATTTTAATCATGTCTGCAAACTGTATATAAGGCAACATATATAGAGAGTTCATGAATACTGGTATGGGCATTTGTGGAGAGGGAGGAACATTATTCTGGCAACCTCACTATAGAACTCACTGGAGCACAATAAGATTAAAGGTTAAATAAGTAAGCAGAGAAAATATTCTGTTCTGAGAATCAGGAATTAAAGCTGAAAATACTGCATTTCTTTATTTAGTGGTTTAAGAAATAAAATAAGCCTAGAAAGATCTTGGTTAATGAGTGATTAAATTTATTTATAGTACACTGTATACACAAATTGCATACATTCTTCACTGTGACACATCCCAGCTAGTTGACATCTTTAAATGTGAGAGGGTACTGAAGAAAGTTTTAAGACCAATTTTATAAAACGATTTCAAAGAGAAAATATAAATGAAACCCAGCTTTTATCTACTCTTTCCTCAATGTGTACATGAACTTTAAGAGAGTATTAGAATGGAGAGGTCAATTACAAAAGAGACATTGTGTCTTTAAACTCAAACTAACAAAAATAAGATTAATAATTTGGGAAACTGGAAGAAGAGAATACGATTTTTTCAAAGGCTGTAGGAAAATTATGAATGATAAAAATCAAAGCTATGTCACCAAAATCTCTGGATACTTCAGTGAGTTCATAGTTATTAAAATCAATAAGTTTAATATAAATAAAATTAAATTAAACTACAAACAAGCTACAAGCAGCCACTGTGATTGGCTTCTCAAAAGTCACTTTCAACTCATTTCTCTTCCGCTGCCTCTGACTACAGAAGTTTGAAAGCTAAATCTCTACATTTCCTTGTCTACTTTGCAGCTCTGCATAGCAGGAAAATTCAGTTTAGACCTAAAAGAAAAGGTTGAAGTAATCTGTAAGACTTATCTGGACAACTCTGTTTTCTTAAGTAAAAATGATAAATTTGATTAAAACCCTGCCATCTCCCACTTCTTAGATGGAAAATTATACTTAGAGCTGAGGCAGCTTTCCTGTTACCATAATGACGTGAAGAGAAGAACTACAGAGGCGCTGGCCCAGACACCATCAAGCCAAAAAAGCTACTCACTATATAAGCCACTATAAACGAATCTTCAGTGAGTCTAATATTAATATGTCTCTAATTAATAAAGTCAGTGAAAGACTTGTAATCATTTTAGTTTTATAAGAATACTTGGGGAACTGAATGAATGCTAGAGACCTGAGTTGGAGGTTGAGGGAGACAGGGCGACTGATTGCTGATAACTGAATACATTGAATCATTGGATGGTATTCTTATTCCTTGATGCCGAATCTGTCAGGCACAGAAAGATGGGCTGAGGAAGCAGTTGGGCAGGCCCAACTCATGCTAGTATGAGAAGGATGTAATTACCAATATCAAAGTGAATAGAAAAAAATCTATGTAATTAGATAGGAGAGGGCATAGTCTTAGGAAATAGGACTCTCAGAGAGAAATAATTAATTTTTAATCTAATTTTTATTAAACATGCTTGAATTGCATTCTGTCGATTTTATGGATTAATTTTTTACAACTTCCACATTTTCAGCAACTGCCCTTGCACTGAGGATGTCAAATTCATGAAAGGAATGTTGAAAGCCACTCTATTTCCCTATTTTCAATGGGAGCTCTGCATCAGTACTCAGAACGTGTCAGCTGTCTGCCTGGCTCTTACAGGATCTTATTGATGTCAAGTAGACTGCAAGATAAATAGCAGAGACAAGGACAAATGCCAGGTTTAGGATTCTTTATTTGAGAAAGGTATGAACAATAAAACTCTATATTCTACAAAATAAGATGCATCCCACTTGTGGCATCTGATAAGTCTTAAAATATCTCAGCAATGATCCAGATTTTGCATTTAAATGTCCCCCAACTACTCTGCATGCAACTGAAAGAATAATTGACACTATTCTAGTTTATAGAGAAGGAATAGATTCTGGTTATATTGGACCATTAATTTGTTTAATGGTTGTGAACAGCTTCTGCCCCTCCTTAAGAACCGTCACCACAAAAACTACTGCCTCCATTTGGGTGTTTGATTTGGACAATTCCGCATGCTCCATAAGAAATAATTTAGTATGTCTGTGAGATAGATGGCAGGGTTTGGATCTTTTATCCTGGGAGATTTAACCTGGAAATTCTTTTTAATGCTAATGGCACTTATTCATGTCAGGGCTGGCATATTGATGAAGGAATACACTCCTAAATCTGTTTTTACAGTTTGTGTATACTTCAAAGGATTTTACCACCATATGGCCCTTAAAGATTTGTTATCAGTCAATCCACAGTGGTTACAAAGTCAGATGTATATTGTTCATACAGGTACTCCACACCTCCATCTTGGGAAAGAAACCTAAAACAAAGACAGTAACTGCTAAAAGAAAGTGAAGAGATGTAAGCAGGATGATAAAGACAGATTCTCTCTGACCTTTATGCTCCCCATACAAGAGCAACCTGGTGAGTTATAGATAGCCATTGGATGAGTGATGTACATATTCTCCCTTTTTATACATCTACAAAGGAAAGAGAGACATAAAGAACACCAGAAACTATTGTTCTCTGTAAGAAAAATATGACTAGGAATTGGTAGGCAGCCTTCCAATGAAGAAACAGATTTCTCTGGTTCAGGTTCTAGTCTTGCACTTTTCTAACTTCAACATCTTAGCAAAATTTTTTTTAATATATATTTTTATATATCAGTTGGGTAAATAGTAATACAACCACTTCTCCATTAAAATCAATTCATATATTTAAAATTCTTAAAGCATGTCCTGACATAGGGTAAGCGCTGAATAATTTTAGTTCTTATTACTAGTTAACTTAAGTAGATCTAAGAAGATTTGCACCTTCAGAGAATCATTTAGAATATTCTACCTGCTTCAAGGTTATTATTCTTGCCTCGCATACTTTTTGTTTGCTTGTTTGGGATAAGAAAATGTGACAATATCTGTGAAGATGTTTTGAAGCATAAATAATATTAAGAATATAAGTGAAGATTGCTATCCTCATAGTCACTCTATAGGATAACAGATTTAAAGCCAAAAAAAAAAAAAAGATAACTATGTCTGGAAGAGCTCACTCCTTAATTTCCTTGAAACCAGCTTCTGCATATGCAAAAAAAAAAAAGTCACCTACAAGGTATTTTGAATTACCTAAATATGGAGCACTCTGTAAGTCATGATTATTTATTTATTTTGTTTCCATCTAGACATTTGATGGAATCGGTACCCCTATTGATTTTCCTCACTTATCTTCTTATTATAGCTACTAGAAATACTATTAGCATTTTTTTCTTCAAGCTTCCGTCATTAGTGTTCCAAAAAATAATAATAGTAATAATAAATTACAAAGTATCTGATAAATTAGTGTGGAAAAAAATCATCATATCGAGCCGGGCTCGGTGGCTCAGCCTGTAATCCCGCGCCTTGGAAGGCTGAGGCAAGTGGATTGCCTGAGCCTGTGGGTTCGAGACCCGCCTGGGCAACTTGGCTAGACCTCATCTCTACAATAAATCAAAAATTAGCCGGGTGTGGTAGCGCGCACCTGTAGTTCCAGCGACTTGGAAGGCTGAGGCAGAAGGATCGCCGGAGCCCAGCATGTCAAGGCTGCGGTGGCCGGGAGTGGCCACTGCACTCCAGTCTGGGAGACAGAGTGAGACCCCAACTCAAAAAAAAAAATCATCATATCAACACAAGTTAAATTGGACTTTACAACGGTTGATGTGGAAGACAGAATAACAAACCCCACAAAAATGTCACACCTTAGTCCTCAGAATCTGAGACTATGTTACTTTGCATAGCAAAAAGGACTCTTAAAATGTGACTAAGTTTACAGATTTGAGATGTGGAGATTGTCATGACTTATCCAAATAGTCCCAATCTAATCACATAAATTCTGAAAAACAGATGTTTCAGAGAGATGTGACAATATATAAAAAGACAGGAGAGACACAAAATGTGAGAGGGAGTCAATCAACTATTGCTGGCATTAAGTTTTAGGGACCAAGAAATATGAGATTTTTAGAAACTAATAGCATACCATACCTGACAGCTGGGAAAGAAATGGGAACTTCATTCTCACAACCACAAGGAAGTAATTCTGCCAATGTCCAGTGTGAGTAAAGAAATGAGTTTTTTCCTTGAAGTCTCCAAAAAAGCACAACCTTGCCGACATCATGACTGTAGTTCAGTGAGACCCATTTTGGACATCTGCCCTCCAGAATTGTACCATAAGAAACTTTTGTTGTTGTATACCTTTAAGTTGGTGGCAATTTATTATAGCAATAATAGAATACTAAAAGTTAGACATACAGTATGCACTGTATGTGTTTATTCTTTTTAATATTTTCCTAATTATATTATTTCTGATTAGTACAATCATGTTACACCTAGGACAATTCTTGGTCCTTGATTTATATATGTACATCTTTTCCTATAAATTGATATATAAACTCTGCTCTACGTGCTGGTATTTGAATACTCACCAAAGTAATGATGAATTTATTTTATTTTATTTTATTTTTTGAGTTGGAGTCTCACTCTGTCACCCAGACTGGAGTGCAGTGGCCGCTCCCGGCCACCGCAGCCTCGACCTGCTGAGCTCCGGCGATCCTTCCGCCTCAGCCTTCCAAGTAGCTGGAACTACAGGCGTGCACTACCACACCCGGCTAATTTTTTGATTTTATTGTAGAGATGAGGTCTTGCCAAGTTGCCCAGGCAGGTCTCGAACCCACGGGCTCAGGCAGTTCACTCACCTCAGCCTCCCAAAGCGTGGGATTACAGGCTGAGCCACCGAGCCTGGCACATTAACTTTTAAATAAGTGTATATATATCATGTGACTATGCCCATGATGATATTTATGTAGATATTAAAACTTAGTAATAATTAAAAACAACGCTATTTAGTGGGACCTAATTTCTAGCAATATTCCAGTTCAATTTTATTATTTTAGTAAACATCCCAAGAAATATAGTAGAAAAAAAAATAGAGTGTTTCAACTCCCTAGAAGTTCCCAGGAAATGAGGAAGGCAAATAACTTGAAAAATATAGAAGAAATTGAAACAAAGGTTTAAGGAGAAGTGCTTTAGAGTGCTGTTGCATCTTGTATGTTTTAAAGCTCTAAATTTGGTAGCTCTCAACTTTTTAGAAATCCAAAAGCTTTGTAAAACTGGAAAAAAAGAATGAGCATGTGCTTTTTGTGTGGGGCAAACCTGGGTTTGAATCCATGCACTAAAATTCAGTAAGTTGGCAGTGGTGAGCTGGTAAACATGCTCTAGGAGGTATAGTCAGACGAGAGGATTGGAGCACTGGTTTTCATCCTTTGTTGATTTTCATGGTGTAAATACTTCCATCATGGACAATTTCATGCTCCCCCCAAAATTCTAAGTATTTAACAACTGGTTTTTGTCACCAACTATAAGCCTACTCCAGGTTACTACTATTTGTGAGACCACATTGATTAGAAGTTTTCTTATTTTTTATTTTTAAGTTCTGAGTCTCACTGTGTCGCCTCAGGCTAGAGTGCAGTGGCAGGATCACAGATTACCTCAGCCTCAACCTACTGGGCTCAGGTGATCCTTCTGCCTCAGCCTTCCAAGTAGCTGAGACTACAGGTGCACATCACCATGCCCGGCTATATTTTAAAATTTATTGTTGAGATGAAGTCTTGCTAAGTTGGCCTGCCTGGTCTCAAACTCCTGGACTCAGGCATTCCTCTTGCCTCCACCTCCCAAAGTGCTGGGATTACAGGCGTGAGCCACCACGCAAAGCCTATTAGAAGTTACTGAGCCTAATTCCCACATTTGTAAAAGTAAATGTACCTTCAAGTGTTGCCATGAAAAATAAATGAGGTAACGTGTGAGAGATTGGTATATAGTACCCCTTTGCTGGGTCGACGTCTTTTCTAATGTAAATCGTATGTTAAAACTCTTCATCAACTATGTGGTGTATAGCACAATTTTAAAACTAGTATTTCCATTACCATATAAACTAAGATGACAGAAGAGGACTGTCTTTGAGAATAAACATAGACTGCTAAGAACTAAGGAAGAAGAGAAGGGCAATTATTAGTTATTATTATTCATATTATTATTAGACAGCCTGCAGCTTGCCTTTTTCTTGATTTCTAATATAAATGCTAAAGACAAAAATCATTATCATTAAATGGTAGTTAAAGGCAGATACTTGGATCCTTTTTTATTTTAATCACATAGAGCTCCATAGCCTTTGCTGATAGCACAATACATCTTATTACATTTAGGTAGTAAAATTCTATGTTCTGCCTCAGAGAATTTATATCTCAGAATATTATGCCACCTACTCTTCACTCTGGTAGACACCGTGGTAATAATCTTTAAGGATACATTTCTTCCTGCAATGCTTTTGGCATCTCCCTCCCTTTAAAATATCACACACAGAGTCTGCTTCTTCGTTTTGTCAGCCCACTAGCCTGAGGTAGTGAAATGTATTTAGAAAGTGTTATCCAAATAAACCCAAAGTGAAGTGGCCTGTCATTAGAAAGAGTTGATGTAGATTAAAGTGCAGTCATAAACATATGTGTTAGGGTTAAGAAAAAATACTATATTTCTCATTCAAAACTGCTTAAAATAGTTGCAGCATAGCTGCAATCTTCTTTTATAAAAGCTGGAAAGGAGAAGAGCATGCGAGAGACCATAAAATAAATCACTTCCATGAGTGGGGTTTTTTCTGAGATGCCCATGAGCAGTAGTTGCTCACAAAATTAGGACTGCAGGATATAAAGCTAATTAGGACGTTAACAGAAACTTGGGTCCTCTTTAAAGTAGAGTCATGCTTTAACTATCCTACAAAATGAAAAAGTGGCCATGGTTTTAGAAAGCTTCCTTCCATGAGTAAATAAACAAGAATCCACAGATTTCCTTAATAATATCACAACTTTTTTCCATGACCCAGTTGATGATTAACCAACAGTGATGTTGGGGCAAATCTTTGTAACATGTTATACCATGTACTTTCCTATACTTCCTTGATCATATATTTTGGTTTTTTAAAAAAGAAATTCTTAAATTGAATGAGACTAGAGGAGTGTGCAAAAGGGGTCTATACTTCTCTGGTGTGTTTTATTAGTGTCCTGCCTGCACAAACACTGCCATGTAAAGTCAGTCTTGTCTGTAAGCCAGGTGATTTGTTCCTGATAATGTAATTCCGGGAGACATTTTCATATTCAAATAATCCCACCTAAATTGTCACAAGTTGTTGAAGAACCCCTACAGAGGCAAAACTGTAGCAGGTTTTTACTCTTATGAAAAAGAGAGAACACCATTTATCTAGCAAATTTGGCAATGTAGATGAACTAAAATATTGTGGTTGTATCTTAGAACATAATATCCATTTCTCAGCTTACAATATGCTCTTTAGAACTGATGCATTTTTCCTTTCCAGCTAAACTTTACCAGTATGATTATTAACCCAATATTCTCTTTTAAATATTAGTAAATTAATTGGTAAACAGTCTGTATAAAATATTTTCCTCAAATTCCTTAAGTTTATTGCCTACTCACTCTAGCAGACCCACAGAGTACAAGCATATTTTTGCTTCTTATTGTTACAGTACCTTTTTGTGGATAATTGCTATATTTCAAATAAGTTCAATTACCCTCAAAGTTTTCTATTTAATAATATTGCAGTCTAAATATTGTCATTTTACAAAACAAATATATTTTTCAATGTAATGTCTTACTAATCTACTTTAAAAATTCCATAGACTTGAAAATGAAATTGCAGAAGAACAATAAGCATCTTACGATAAACACAGAGCAAAGTGCTCCTAAGAAAACTCTATTATCACAATTTGCCTTTAATAAGTGGAAGTTTTAGAAGCAGGCATTTGGGTTCTGCTCTAGTCTGAATATGTAGTCTCCAAATTCATGTTAAAGCTTGATATCCAATGTGATAGTATCAAGAGGTGGAAGATTTAGGGAGTGTTTAAGTTATGTGGGCTCTGCTCTCATAAATGGTATTAGCACCCTTATAAAAAAGAGGTGGAGAGGTGTTTGCCTCTTTTGCCAAGTGAAGATGCATAAGTGCCATCTTGGAGGCAGAAAACAGCCCTCACCAGACACTGAATCTACCTACGCCTTGATCTTGAACTGTCCAGCCTCCAGAATTGTGAGAAAATAAATTTCTGTTCCATATAATTTATCCAGTCTCGGGGAATCTGTATAACAGCAGGAAAAAACTTAGGTCCTAAAATACTTGTACATCTATTCTTGACTTTCCTTTAGTATAAGTAATCAAAGATGATAGTCATATGAATTATAAGATCACTCTGCATTATGACCAGAAATGGCTTATTCTGTACACAAGTGGGTAGGCAGTGTGTCTGCCATAGGCCATAAAAGTGAAAAAGATGAAAACCCTAAGTTAAATGGCACTTTCTACTTTATAGGCCCTAGATGTTCAGAGACTTGTTATCTATATCCCTGTACAAATATCTCACTTTGTCAAAGCACTTTAATTGTTATGTTACTGGTAAATTTATAAATTTAACATTATCCTTTCCAACTAAGAAACTATTTTCAATGTGCGTTAGAGTATTTAATAAATGTGTAACTCTCTTTTACTCAAGCTTTCCCATAATTTTCCATTGATCAGGCATAGTGGCTCATGTCTGTAATCCCAGTACTTCAAAAGGCTAAGGAGACAGGATTGTTTGAAGCCAGGAGTTTGGGACCATGCTGGGCAGCATAGTGAGACCTCGTCTCTACTAAACATCAAAAATAATAGCCAGGAATGGTGGTGCACACTTGTAATCCCAGCTACTTGGAAGGCCGAGACTGGAGGATCACTTGAGCCCAGGGATTTGAGGTTGCAGTGAGCTGTGATCATGCCACTGCACTCCAGCCTGGGTGACAGAGTGAGATCCCAACTCAGAGAAGAAGGAGGAGGAGGAAGAGAAGGAAAGAGAGGAGGGAGAGGAGAAGAAGAAGAGAAAGAGGAAGAAGAAGAAGAAGTCTGACCTGCCTTGAATATCAGACAAGAAGTAGGACAGAAGTGGGGTTGAACAACACAAAGAGAAAGAAGTGATCAAGTAAAACTGCAACAATGAGAGATTCGGGATCTAGAGGCAAATTAACACATGTAGGAGAGATTTAGTACAGAAACCAAAGCAATCGTCAGAAAACAAGGAGACATTTCTAGTCCAGTAAAAGAACCAACTGCCCACTGAAGTAGTGTGAAGATTACTTCAAACTGAACCTTAGTTAACTTTAGCCTAAAGCTGCCTCCTGACATAGTCAAAGTTCGGCCTAAAGATTCTGTACAGAGTGACCTATAAACTAACTAGATGTGTAAACAGATGGTAACCTACTCTTTCGCGAATCACTGAGTTTTGGCCAGGCAAAGGGAGCCAACTTTTCAAATGTACTCAAATAATCCAAATGTGGAGTTGTAACCAATCCAGATGTTTCTATATCTTACATCCGTTTTCTGTGCATCACTTTCCTTTTTCTTTCGGTAAATCTTCTTCAACCAGGTGGAGCATCCGTTTTTCCAAAACTATTCTGGTTCAGGGGCTACCCGATTTGCATATCATTCTTGGCTCAATTAAACTCTGTTAAATTTAATTTGCCTAAGGTTTTTCCTTTTAACACATTTGAACAAAACCGCCACAGAGAGAAATACTGTCTGAACTTAGGCAAAGACTCCTAAAAATACAACTGTCATTGACCCATCCTCAGAGGGAGGATGAGTCTTAGCACCAGGTGGAGCAAATTTAGCTGCCATTAATCTCCCTCATGGGAGCTTCCAGACAGAAAGAATACTGCCCATTCACATCAGGATAAAAAAGCTCAATAGAAACTTTTATATTTTCCCACTGAAGCCCTAAAACTCTTCCCTTTAGTTAAGCTGGTGTATAAACCTTTACCCCAGGCTGTCGAGTGAGCTATTCCTTGCGGAGTGCTTCCACTTGTGTGTGAAATAAACTTTTCTCTTGTTATTCTGTCTGTTTTCAATTAATTCGCAGGCCTCCAGTCACTTTGACAGAAGTTCTAAGTTGGCAGTGAAAAAGTTTTCCTCCCAACAGAATCTTAGCTGGAAAAGGCCAGAGGTGGAATTTTAAACTAAATATTTGGGAGCAAAAAATAATAATAATGAGAAAATACTTTGGGGATCAAAGATGGAACGTGAGGTAGAAGGGAAACAGGAGTAATCATGCACCTCAAACACGCCTGACATTTATGGGCTGGCAGGACCATGATGTTGATTGGGTCACCACAGTTTAAAACAAAAAGACTAAATAAAACAAAACAAGGATGGGATGGATGTCTTTTGCTTAGAAGAAATCTTTTAAAATTCAGATTATATTACTTGAAGCACTAAAATGCACCTTCTTTCTGAATCATCTGTCTAATAAACACTTTATAGGAAGGTTTAATTAAGACTATGAAATTTTCTTTTATCACAATGTAAAATACAATATTAAGAGGCAACAACAATAGACGGGTAAACTAGCACCTGTACCTTCAGGAAATATAACTTTAAAGTCTTGATGATAATCAGCTAGCCCCTTACTTAAGGAGGATAACCATAAGAATATGAATAGAATAGCAGTGCTTTTCTCTGTTCTACTTTTATTCTTTTGACTCTAAAACTTTTTGTACTCTCTCCCTACCTGAACGCTTTCTCACCCAATCTTCCCAGTCACATTGATTATCCCTTCCCCAATGTTACTACTCTTGAATAGACAGTTTAGAGATACCTGTTTTTATTGGTTACATATTCTTAGTTATATTACAAACCCTCTAAGAAAAGTGCTTAGAGGATAAAAATGCATAGCCTTGCTGAATGAATATCTAAGAGGCAAGGACACTCTCTAAAGTTCAAATTCATTCAATCTAATTCTCTGCCCTCTTTTACACTAAGGCCAAAAATGAATATTAACAATTTTTTATTAACTATGACCCCAGTTTATTAAAAACTAAAACATGCTAGTGCAGATGTGATATGTATTTTGCAACTTATGCATAAAAGTTATGCAGACAAACTTATAACAGGATCAAGAAATTATATAATCTTCTAGCATTCATTCATCAAGTTGTGAGATTACATTCTTAATCACTGAAATAAAGAACGTTGCAGTGTTACCAAATAGCCATAGTAGTAATCATTAGCACAGTCCATGTGAACTAATTTTTAGCAAGTGGGTGCTGCTCACAATATGAAAAACCAGTAGTATGAAGAGTGAAGAGAGGTAGAGAAAATATTTTGAGGCTTTAAGAGGCAAATGTTTTACCTCTAGAATTCTTATTTGGTTGGGTTTCATCTTTGGAAAATTGCGTTTCCTAATCTTTAAGTTTGGCTCACTCTCACATTAATTTTTCAGTTTCAAATAATCAGAAAATATTTTAAATATATTCCTGGTTATTTTAGATGTTTGAAGGTATTTGAATGTTTAAAAGTGTAAGCATAAAATTTTAAAATGCATATATTTAAAAAGTATTTCTAGTTTCAACTTTCTCAACAATTACCAGGGAAAGATAGAAAATACAAAAGCTAGGTTACTTTTCTTAGAGGGTTTGTAATATAACTAAGAATATGTAACCAATAAAAACAGGTATCTCTAAACTGTCTATTCAAGAGTAGTAACATTGGGGAAGGGATAATCAATGTGACTGGGAAGATTGGGCTGAGAAAGCGTTCAGGTAGGGAGAGAGTATAAAAAGTTTTAGAGTCAAAAGAATAAAAGTAGAACAGAAAAAGTAGAACAGAAGAGACGGAGAGAAATACCGAGATACAGAAATAAATCCACATGGCAAATTAGTGGCAGAGTCAAAAGGACAACTTTTAAAAGTCCTTGTTTAAGATACCCTCATTGTTAGAGCAAATCTGCTCAGCTGGCAAAACAGAGCATCTATCACAATAAGTCATGGTCTATTTGTGGATTGTAGTACCTTCTGCTTCACCAGACCTCTTGTTATCCTGGTAAGTTTTGTTTCTTTATTTATAAAAATAAGTGTTGGGTTGGGCGCGGTGGGCCTATAATCCCACCACTTTGGGAGGCCGAGGTGAGAGGATTGCCTGAACCCACAAGTCTGAGACCAGCCTGAGCAACTTGGTGAGACCTCATCTCTACAATAAACCAAAAAATTAGCCAGTCATAGTGGCACAAGGCTATAGTTCTAGCTACTTGGAAGGCTGAGGTGGAAGGATCACCTGAGCCCAGCAGGTTGAGGCTGTGGTGGCCGTGAGCATGCCACTGCCCTCTTCCAGCCTGGGAGGCAGAGTGAGACTAAATCAAAAAAAAAAAAGAAAGTGTTGATGCTTTAGCCAAGAACTAATCATGAAGAAATGAAACTCCTAAATATGAACTCCTTTGTCACTAAGGAAATAAGATAAACTGATTACATGTGGTTTAGATATGTCAACACAAGGGAGGGACTTAAATTTTTAAATATTTTAAAAGTTGTCCTCTTGATTCTACCACTAATTTGCCATGTGGATTTATTTCTGTATCTGTGGGTTCCATTTCTGTGAATTCAACAAACTGGATTGTAAATATTCAGGAAAAAAAAAAGATAGTTACATATGTATTTAACAAACTTTTATTCTAGTCTCTGTTTCCTAAACATTACAGTATAATAGCTATTTATATAACATTTACATTGTACTAGGTATAATAAGTGATCTGGAGATGATTCAAAGTATATGGGCGGGTGGTTCTATGCAAGTACTGCCATTTTTACATAAGAGATTTGACCATTGTGGATTTTGGAATCTGAGATCGGTCCAGGATCCCAATCCTCCATGGATACCAAGGGATGATTGTACCAGGATTCTATTATATACCTTTCCAATATTAGACAGCATAATGTGATTTTTAAAATTCCTGTATGAGATATAGAGTAGTAACTTTTAAGATAATACTTACATTTTTGCCCACTTATCCAGTTCTTCTTCAAGATATGTTTTAACCATTTTTGGTTGAAGGCCAAGAGAATTTCCCAAGAAATAGATAGCCTTTTCATCCTTATTCACTAAAGATAAATCAACTGAAACAGAAGGGATATAAAAAATGCCGATTCAATACAAACAATTAATATAATTAACTCCAGGAAGGATAATAAGTAATTTACAATTACTCTCAAGGATAACATCAGGCTCACTAAAAAATAATTACCCTTTGTCATTTATATTTAAAGTATAATTTAAGCGTATAGAGGCTATTGTGGCAATCTCTCATATTTATTGTGTTCCATGAAGAAATCTAAGTTAGCAACTACTTCCAATTGTAAATAGCCAAGTCAATAGAAAAGAATCAAAAACAGGTTTTTATTTACTTTTATTTACTTATTTATTTTGAGTTGAAGTCTCACTCTGTCACCCAGACTGGAGTGCAGTGGCCGCTCCCGACCACTGCAGCCTTGACCTGCAGGGCTCCGGTGATCCTTATGCCTCAGCCTTCCAAGTAGCTGGAACTACAGGTGCGCACTAACACACCCGGCTAATTTTTGATTTCTTGTAGAGATGAGGTCTCACCAAATTGCCCAGGCAGGTCTCAAAACCACGGGCTCAGGCAATCCACTTACCTCAGCCTCCCAAAGCGCTGAGATTACAGGCTGAGCCACCGAGCCCGGCTCAGATTTTTTTTTAAAATAGAAAATACATTAGCCTATCTAATCATATTAAACAGTTGTTGCCAGAATTAAGGCAAGTACTAACACTCTGCATTAACATATTGACAACTGGTTTTGTTGATATGTTAAATTAAAAAAAACTAAAGAGAAATTTAGATAACTGAAGTAGACATATTGGATTTATACATTTTTTCATTTGATATTCATACACCTTTATGCATAATATTAATAATATATGTGGGTAAAGATTGTTCTCTATATCTACTTTTTCAAATAAGTACGAACTTTGGTGATTTTTATCTAACAACTCATGCCTAATTGCAGATAAAGATTGTGTTTAAAACAGTCCAGAAATGCACAATTGTAAACTACTGAATTTTCTCTTAATTCTATGAAAAAAAAAAAAGGTTAAGCTTGTTTATATTTCATTGGGATCATTCAGTACTATACTCGTCTTTACTGCAAACTACTTAGTTAAAACTTTAAATGTCTATTTAAACCTGATTGTTTTTATATACAAAGGGGGACCCAAAAACTTCCGGAATTATATTTTGGAGGACAGGCCCCTCATATATGCGAATTAAAAAGAGGCACAGTATACAAGAGAAACCCCCTAAAATGCCTCCCTATTCACCCAATTTTGCCCCAAGTGACTTTATTTTTTGTTTTGTTTCCCCAGATGAAAAGTGAAAAGTTTTGCCAATGTGGAAGAGTTGAAACAAAAAACAGCAGAAGCACTAAAGGCATCAAAATTGACAAGTTCAAACACTGTTTTGAGCAGTCGAAAAAGCATTCGTAGGCATATTGCATCAAACAGAGACGTACTTTGAAGGTGACTGAAGCTTAAATATGTAAGAATAAATACACAGTTTTTTAAATAAATAAATTCTGGGGTTTGGAGGGTCTCCCTCATGTACTGTGCCTCTTTTTCATTAGCATCTTTTAAACCTGACCCATCAAAGATGTGCAAATAATGTTCATACATATGTGCTGGGAGGATCCTCCAGGTTAGAATACTCAGTATTTGCTGGACCTCAGAGTTCAATAGGACTCACTGCTTCCCATCTTCAAGATTGTCATGTTGATTGTTAGCAATCAACACATCAGTCATTACTGATGGTCTCTTCACAGCTAGATTCCAAATCTAGGACCTTCTTAAGTACATAGGTGTCTTTCATGGCTACTGTGCTTTCTCTATGTAACTCTTGAGAATATGTGGGCTCTAAGCTCATTCATACTTCCCAGTCCTTCAGTGCCAGTTGCTTATACAACTAAACATCTTATGGATTCTGTTAGACAGTTAGGTTTAAAGCATATGAATTTTTAGAGAACATAATTCAACCTCTAGTACCCTGCTCAAAGGTTCACTTGATTCAAAACTTGTTTATGAACTCAAAAGTTTCAGCTTTACAAGCAGGACTTATCCCAGTTAGACCTTAAGTCAACAGCCATTCTTTTGAAATTCTCCTTTCTTGGCAAAGGCTACTATAATATGATTCCTATAGAGCTCATGGTTCTTACCTGAGTGCTTCTGAATAACATTTTAACTCATAAAAAATGTCCATTACTCTGTACCTTATCTACTTACTCTTTTTGTTTATATATTCCAGGTTTAATCCATTTTATTTTTGCTTCTTAAATGTAAATCAAAATATCAACATCATTTCAGGTTCGAAAGTTTTTTCCTCATTTCATTGCCAGCTTATGCCTAACAAATTTGGAAAACTGCAGTTTGGAAAAGGGAAACAAACATTTTTTGGTTCCTCACTGCTGCTGATTCTAATGTCCCCAGTGGATTGAGGAAAGAAAGGCAAGAAAAAACTTACTCCAGCTTTGGTAACTTTAGGTACCTTTCTCTGATGAGGTACTTTTTGTGAATTCATCAGAAACCCCTCCCCCACAGAATTCTGGTCACCAATCCCCAGTTCCCTGAAGTAGTTAATGCATACTTAGGATGATGTCTATGGTCCCATCCAATACTACCACCTCCCACCTCAAGCAACGAATTTCCAGACCCTTTTGCTGAAATTATACAAGCCAACAAGCAGAATTCTCATGTATGGTCCTTGTAGAGTATTTTTTTTTTTGAGTTGGAGTCTCACTCTGTCACCCAGACTGGAATGCAGTGGCCGCTCCCGGTCACCGTAGCCTCAACCTGCTGGGCTCCGGCGATCCTTCCGTCTCAGTCTTCCAAGTAGCTGGAACTACAGGCGTGTGCTACCACGCCCGGCTAATTTTTTTGATTTATTGTAGAGATGAGGTCTCACCAAGTTGCCCAGGTGGGTCTCGAACCCGCGGGCTCAGACAATCCACTCACCTCAGCCTCCCAAAGCATGGGATTACAGGCTGAGCCACTGAGCCCGGCTTTTTTTTTAACTTTAAAGATTGCTGGTCTCGAACCCCTGAGTTCAGGTAATCCTCTTGCCTCTGTCTCCCAAAGTGCACAGGCGTGAGCCACAGTGCTCAGCAGTTTAGCATAATTCTTAAGGACTCTGGGATTTTCAGAATGGTTAATGAGCATTGATTTTAGCTTCAGGTCACCAGCTGCATTAGCCCCTAACAAAAGAGTCATCCTGTCCTTTGTAGCTTTGAAGCCAGGCATTGGTTTCTCTCCAGCTGTGAAAGTTCTAGATTGCACCTCCTTCCAATAGAAGGCTCTACATTGAAGATCTGTTGTTTAGAGTAGCCACCTTCATCAGTAATCTTACCTAGATCTTCTGAATAACTGCTGCAACTTCCACATCAGCACTTGTTGCTTCACTTTGCACTTTTATGTTTTGGAGATGGTTTCTTTCCTTAACCTCATGAACCAACCTCTGCTACCTTCCAACTGTTTTCCTGCAGCTTTCTCACCTCTCTCAGACTTCATAGAATAGAAGGGAGTCTTTCTCTAAATTAAGCTTTGGCTTAAAGGAGTGTTGAGGCTGCTATGACCTTCTATCCAGACCACTCAAACTTTCTCCATATCAGCAATAAGGCTGTTTTGATTTCTTGTCATTCATGTGTTCCTTGAAGTAGCACTTTTAACTTCCCTCAAGATTTTTGTTTTTTTCAATCACAAGTTGACTAACTGGTACAAGAGGCTGAGCTTTTAGCCTCTCTCTGCTTTCAACATGCCTTCATCACTAAGATTAATCATTTCTAACTTTTGTTTAGAGTGAAAGACTTGCAACTCTTTCTGTCACTAGAGTCCATTATAGGGTTACTAACTGACCTAATTTCAATATTACTGCAATTTAGGGACTAGGGAGGCTTTAGGAAAGGGAGAGAGATGATCTGTGGAGCTGTCAGAACACATACAGCATCTATTGATTAAGATCACTTCTAAAGCAGGGCTCAGTGGCTCAGCCTGTAATCCCGCGCCTTTGGGAGGCTGAGGTGAGTGGATTGCCTGAGCCCGCGGGTTTGAGACCTGCCTGGGCGAGCAAGACCTCATCTCTACAATAAATCAAAAAAAATCAGCCGGGCGTGGTAGCGCGTGCCTGTAATTCCGGCTACTCGGAAGGCTGAGGCGGAAGGATTGCCGGAGCCCAGCAGGTCGAGGCTGCGGTGGCCGGGAGCGGCCACTGCACTCC
>CAUYQG010111294.1:0-25402 GCA_963574415.1 Tarsius wallacei | reverse complement strand
TTTTTTATTTATTGTAGAGATGAGGTCTCACCAAGTTGCCCAGGCAGGTCTCAAACCCGCGGGCTCAGGCAGTCCACTCACCTTAGCCTCCCAAGGCACGGGATTACAGGCTGAGCCACCGAGCCCGGCTGCTTAGTGTATTTTCAAGGTTTTTTCATGTAGCATGTATCAGAATTTCATTAATGTTTGTGATTAAATAGTATTCCATTGTATGGATATACCATATTTTGTTTATCCATGCATCTGTTGATGGACAGTTGGATTATTTCTACCTCTTGCTGTTGTGAATAATGTTGCAGTGGACATTGGCTGGTCTTGAACTCCTGGGCTCAAACAATCTTTCCACCTCTGCCTCCCAAAGTGCTGTTATTACAGGCATGAGCCACCACACCAGTATGTTTTTCATTTTGATTTGTCATGTTTGAAGCAGTAGCTGTTTTTCATTTGGTAATAAAAAGGGATAATATGTTTTACTTCTCACAGTCAGATTCCAGTATAAACAGTACCTAGTGGCACTGATCCTTGTTATTCTGCAAATAGTGCCTCCCACAATGAGTATGGGCTTGGAGGCATATCACTTTTGATTTTTATTATGTTTGTTCACTGGGGCAATATGAAACCCCTCCTGATTGATAGTATCTTATCTAAAGGACTTTGATCTTAATGAATGGGTAAGACAAGACCTTGTGCTTTGTGAAAAAAAAGGCAGCAATAACAACCTTCCCTGTGGTGATATTATTGCTGAGTCAAGCCTGAAACAATGGAGAATGATGTCATGCATTACCTGACTCATTTCAGTATAGCACTCAAATGGGTTCATTGTACAGAATACGCCATTGACACTTGTTTGGTGATGTTTTCATTAAAATGAAATAAAGTAGGCCAGGCTTGTGGCTCAGCCTGTAATCCCAGCATTTTGGGAGGCTGAGGTGAGTGGATTGTCTGAGCCCACAGGTTGAAGACCAGCCTGGGCAACTTGGCGAGACCTTGTATCTACAATAAATCAAAAATTAGCCGGGCGTGGTAGTGCATGCCTGTAGTTTCAGCTACTTGGAAGGATCACTGGAACCCAGTAGGTTGACACTGAGGTGGCCATGAGTGTGCTCCTGTACTTCAGCCTGGGTAACAGAGTGAGACTTCAACTAAAAAAAAAGGAATAAAGTATATTAAAAAGCGTTTATGGGGAATAATTTTATATTTGTTGGTAACTACCAGTTACATTCTAATTTATTTATTGGAATTTAGAGTATTTCATTTTAGGGTTGGAGGAACCTTAAATGATATATCCAGCTGGGCGTGGTGATGCATGCCTATAATCCCAGCTACTCAGGAGGCTGAGGTGGGAAGATCGCTTGAGCTTAGACATTTGAGACCAACCTGGATGTAGCAAGAGCTCGTCTCAAAAAAAAGCAAAGCAAAGAAAACAAAACCAACCTGATCGTGAATCTACTCTGGATGGTAGATTTGAGTCAGATTTGTGCTTGGCCCTTGAGGCAAGGACTCTCCTCTTCCCACCAGTGTGATATCTCTCATATTGTTGGGAAATTCTCCTGTTCAGTCTCTATCCCAACAGGTCTTATTACAACCCCTTGGCAACAATCTAGTAAGTTTATTTTTAAACAAGTCTGTCTTTTTATTAGTTTTATTGACTTGATAAATACTTGTTATAAAATTTTTCTGTGGTTTTCAAATCTGTGCCAGCTGTTTTACCCTCTTCTACCAAAGTACCTAATTTAAAAAAAATTTTTTTTAGAGACAAGGTCTTGCTATGGTGCCCAGGCTGGCCTCACACTCCTGGGCTCCAGTGATTCCTCTCAGCTTCCTGAATACCTGGGATTACAGATGTTCACCACTTCATCCAGCTAGTACCTAATTATTAATGTTACCAATGTGATTTGAGTTTTTTTCTGCGTGTAGCATAAACAAAGTCTCTATTCTATTTTCTTTTATTTCATGTTGAGTTTCAGTTAGGTTTATTATCAATTATTAACTGATACCTATCTTCAAAACAAATATAATGACGCATTTATCTTCTTTTTTTTTTTTGAGTTGGATTCTCACTCTGTTACCTAGGCTGGAGTGCAATGGCACGCCCACGGCAACCGCAGCCTCAACCTGCTGGGCTCAGGCGATCCTTCTGCCTCAGCCTTCCAAGTAGCTGGAACTATAGGCGTGTGCTACGACGCCTGGCTAATTTTTATTTATTGTAGAGATGAGGTCTCACCAAGTTGCCTAGGCTGGTCTTGAACCTGTGGGCTCAGGCAATCCTCTCACCTTGTCCTCCCAAAGTGCTGAGGTTATAGGTGTGAGCCACCGTGCCTGGCCATTTATCTTTTTTTACCCTTTCATAAATATATCTGACTTTTATGTGAAGTATTTAAATTTATTTTTGCCATTAGAAACAAGCAGGATATTGTGGGAGTTGTAGTTTTTCTGACTTCTTTTCCTTAAGAAAAATACTAGTGTTATGACAGAAAATGGAAAACTGCTGGTGGTGGGGTATATTTTCAGTGAATTTAAAACTCAATATTGTTTTTAATTTTTAAGAGTTGATATCATTGGAATAACATGTAGCTCCTAAAACAAGTATATAAGCTGTGTTAATAGCAAATATATAGATATATATACACACACACAGTACACTGAAAAAACAAACAAAATATTGTACAAATGCTGTTTACCATTTGCAGTGGCCAGCCTCTAAGATGACCCCCAGTGATCGTCACCTAATATTCATGCCTTTGTCTAGTCTACTCACTTACTTTATCAGAGATAGTCTGTGTGACCATCAGAGTATAGGGAAGTGATAGGGTATGACTGCTAGAGCTAAGTCATGAAAGACGTTGTTGCTTCTGACTTGCTCTTCTTGGATTGCCCACTCTGGATTGCCCACTCTGGATTGCCAGCTACCATGTGGTAAAGATATTCAAGCAGCCCTGTGGAGGATCTGCTTAGGAGCTACTGAGGCGTCCTGCCAATAACTGGCATCAGCTTGCCAACCACTGAGTGAGTCATCTTGGAGGTGAGTCCTCCAGCCCCAGCCTGCGTCTTGATTGCAGTCTCACAAGAGCCCCTGAGCCAGAACTACCCAGTTAAGTCACTCCCAAAGTCTTGAACCACAGAAACTGTAAAATGATAACTATTTATTTTTTAGGCAGCAGTAGATAACGAATGCACAGCATACTGGTTAAGATTGTGGCTCTGAGCCGGGCTCGGTGGCTCAGCCTGTAATCCCGTGCCTTGGGAGGCTGAGGTGAGTGGATTGCCTGAGCCCGCGGGTTCGAGACCCGCCTGGGCAGGGGAAACCTCATCTCTACAATAAATCAAAAAAATCAGCCGGGCGTGGTAGGGCACGCCTGTAGTTCCGGCTACCTGGAAGGCTGAGGCAGAAGGATCGCCGGAGACCGGCAGGTCGAGGCTGCGGTGGCCGGAAGCGGCCACTGCACTCCAGTCTGGGCGACGGAGTGAGACGCCAACTCAAAAAAAAAAAAAAAAAAAGATTGTGGCTCTGGAATTAAACTGGCTAGGTTGATTTCTGACTCTTTTTGCTTAACTGCTGTTAACTTAGGTTACTTAATTTCTCTAAGCTCAGTTTTCTCATTTATAAAATGGGTATGTTAATAATAACTCAGAGTGGTAATATGAGATTAAATGAGTTAATCTATGTAAAATACTTAACATAGTGCTTGGCATGGATTAAGGTCTCAGTAAAAACTGGTTGCTATTTAAATATTGGATTTTGTTCCTTTAACCACAGTGTTTCCTCTGCATTAAATGCTAACCCTCCTCTTCTGTACCCTCTTTCACTATAGTCTTCTAGTTTTTTGTTTTTGTTTTGTTTCTCAAATGCATATGACAAAAATTCCTAGGGAAATTGGTTTTTAAATTTTTTTTCTTTTTTTTGAGTTGAAGTCTCACTCTGTCACCCAGGCTGGAGTGCAGTGGCACGCTCATGGCCACTGCAGCCTTGACCTGTTGGGCTTAGGCGATCCTTCTGTTTCCGCTTTCCAAGTAGCTGGAACTATAGACATGTGCCACCATGCCCGCCTTATTTTTTGATTTATTATAGAGATGAGGTTTCACCAAGTTGCCCAGGCTAGTCTCGAACCCCTGAGCTCAGGCAGTCCTTTCACCTTGGCCTCCCAAAGTGTTGGGATTACAGGCTTGGGTCACCCCACCCAAATGGTTTTTAATTATTTTAAAATTTATTTATTTATTTTTTACAAACAGGGTCTTGCTATTTGCCTAGGCTAGGCTTGCATTCCTGGGCTCTAGTGACCCTTCTTCCTTAGCCTCCTTAGTAGCTGGGACATTTGCCACTACACCCAGCTCTTGAGGAAATTTTTTAAATGAAATCAAACTTTCTATAATTTTTCTATCTGTTTTTTATCTTTTTATAAACCCTCTAGTCTTTGTCCACATGTCTCTATTATTTAGGTAATTGCTTCTATTCACTTTTCATGATCACTTCAAATGTCATTTCTTGATGCCTTTCTAAATTCTGTGGGTAGAGTTAGTTCTGTGTATTGGGTTCCCTTAGCATTTTAATGCTTAGCTTAAAAAGGCGTAGTTATTTTCATATATGGCAATCACCATCTTGAATAAAAAGGTCTGTGTTTCTCACCTTTACTTCTCTGGCACCTAGCTCTTAGTAGGCATCAGTAAACATTTGTAGAACGTTTCATATTTTTGAGTGAATTTCACAGATTCATGATTGTGACACTCCCTTGCTCAGAATCTTCAGTGGTTTCCTAGTGCCTGCAGAGTAAAGTCTGAACTCCTTAGCTGAGCTTTTAGGTGCCCTACTATCTGACCCCGATCTGCCTTTCCAACTGTTTCTTCCTACAGTTAGTCAGGCCAATCCCTAGGGGCCCCCATCCCTGTTTACAAAAGTGTCTTGATTCATACTGTTTCTTATTCCTGAAAAACACTTGTCACTTATCCTAATTCATTTCCTTCCTCAGGACCCTCCTCAGATGCCACCTCTTTCATAAAGTATTCTCGATCATCTCAGCGGGAAGTGATCTCTCCCAGCTTTGAAGTCTCAGAGCATGGTTTCAGTGCCACTTGTCACATTTTCACTTAATGGAGGTAATTTGTGGACTTGTATTTTTTCCAACTTAGTATAGTTTCTTAAAGTTACTAAGATGATTCATCTTTGCATGCTGTACTTGTGAGAAGCAGTAAGCAACTGATAATTTCTAGAGTGGCCAAACGAATGAATTAATATGTGAATAAATAGGTTTCCTGGAACAGCATCCCTATCCATGAACTGGTTTGGAGGGGAATAGGGATATGGGCTTATGATATATAGACTATAGTGAGATTCTGGAAAAGGGAGTATTCCCTGCCCCAACACATCTGCCTGTGTGTTAATTATGCCAAGTCCATTTGGGACACAATTATTGGTGTCTGCCATGTTCTAGGCCTAATACTTGGTTTTGGGAATACTAGAGATAACATGTACCCCCACCATAGATACCCTTCCGATAATAAGGTGTTCCAGGGATCTGACCTTTGTATTGGGTAGGCAGGTACCAAGTTATATCCTCAAATGAGGCATTACTCACTATGCTGAAACCTATCCCATTTTGCCTTGTTAGACTCGCCCACCTTGGTTTTGCTTGGCTTGCCTAATTTACGCTCTGGGTTGTTCAGCTATATCCATTCCCATAGTTCATAGTTTGGCTTACTGCTTAGAAATTTCTTTCTTTTCATTTCTTTTCTTTTAAGAGATAGGGTCTTGCTCTGTTACCCAGGCCAGAGGACAGTGGCACAATCATAACTCACTGCAGCCTCAAACTTCTGGGCTCAAGTGATCTTCCTGCCTCAGCCTCCTGAGTAGCTGTGACTACAAGCATACTCCACCATACCCAGCTAGAGATGAAGTCTTGTCTTGTTGCCCAAGCTGTTCCTGAACTCCTTGCCTAAAGTGATCCTCCTGCCTTGGCCTCCCAAATTGCTAGGACTACAGGTGTGAGCCACCATGCTGGCCTAAAGATTTCATTCTAGTTACATTTTTAACTTGCCTTATGTTTAATTTTTAAACCTTGTTAAAGCCAGCTTTGCTGTGGAGCTCACATGAATTGGCCATGGGAGCTCTTACACAGTTTTAAGAACTTTTGGTGGATCTTTCTTTTTTTTTTTTGAATCAGAGTCTTACTCTGTCACCCAAGCTGGAGTGCAGTGGCACGCACATGGCCACCACAGCCTCGACCTGCTGGGCTCAGGTGATCCTTCCGCCTCAGCCTTCCAAGTAGCTGGAACTATAGGTGTGTGCCATCATGCCTGGCTAATTTTTTGATTTATTGTAGAGATGAGGTTTTGCCAAGTTACCCAGGCTGGTCTCGAACCTGTGGTCTCACACAACCCTCTCACCTTGGCCTCCCAAAGTGTTGGGATTATAGGCATGAGCCACCACGCCTGGCCCTTGGTAGATCTTTCTAATCATCTATCCCATTCCATTCTTTTCCATGTTGGGAAATACTGTGTCATTTTATCCAGGGAGGGAATAGAATGACATAATTAACCATCAGATATCACCATGGAACTGTACAAGAAAAACAAGTGTACTCTTTTTGAGATCTAATTTAGTGCAGCTAGAACCATCCTTCCTCATACCTACCATTTTTATTCTGGCTCTATACCTCTATATTCCAGTCATACTGAACTCTTTTATATTTTTATTTTTTGAGTTGGGGTCTCACTTTGTTCCCCAGGCTGGAGTGCAGTGACACAATCATGGCTCGCCACAGCCTCAAGCTCCTGGGCTCAGGTGATCTTTTTACCTCAGCCTCCAGGGTAGCTGGGACTACAGGTGTGCACCACCATTACCAGGTGACTTTAAAAAAAAATTTTTTTTGTAGAGACAAGGTCTTGCTATGTTGCCTAGGCTGGTCTTGAACTCCTGGGCTCTTGCATTCCTCCCACTTCAGTCTCCCAAAGTGCTGGGATTATAGGTTATGAGCCACCACGCTCAGCCTATGCTGAGCTCTTAATACTTGAAGTTTTCAGAACTCTCCTCGTGTCATTCCTACCTCTGATTCAGGATCCTCCTTAGGCCTCTCATTTCTTAAGAAGACTCTAAGTCCCTTCCCACCTCCACCTTTTTCCTACCAAGCCAAGTTACTGGTGCCTTATATCTGTTCCTGTAGCACTTTATTTGCATTTCTGTCAGAGAATGTATCACAGTGCATTATAGCCAGTGGTTTACTTGTCTGTTTTTTCTAGTAAGCTGAAGTCTCTGCTATAACTGAGCCTGTCTATATCTTATTCTTCTTTGAACACTGAGAACCTAAACCTATCATAATGTCTGATATATAGGAGGTAGAGGTGAGAGGATTATCTGAGCCCAAGGGTTAGAGACCAGCCTGGGCAATTTGGCAAGATCTCATCTCTACAGTAAATAAAAAAATCAGCCGGTGTGGTGGTGTGTGCCTGTAGTTCCAGCTACCGAGGTGGAAGGACCACCTGAGCCCAGAAGTTTGAGACTGCGGGGGCCGTGAGCGTGCCACTGCACTCCAGCCTGGGTGACAGAGTGAGACTCCGACTCAAAAAAAAAAAAGATACTCAGTAAATGCTTATTAATGAGACAATTCAGTGCCCAGTTTTCTAAATTCTATCTCAGGGTTAGAATGTTGAGAAGTTAACTTTTCTATTTGGCCAACATAAAAACGCAGAAATGAGTTACTGCCCTATAAGCAATCAGTCTACTAGGTGGCACTTAACCATCATAAAAGCAAATGAACCAGGCAGTTGTGTACTCAGAGAAAAGGTGAGTGAGGGAGGAATGAAGGATAAGGGAGTGAGTTAGCAAAATGCCACACAGTTCCAAACTAGAACAAAGGTGAATGTGGCTCATGAGGCTAGCATGATTCAGAAGAGCTGAAATAGGAGCAAAGAGCAAAAGGCAACTCACATTGAAAGCAAGGATTCACCGGAGCAGGCAGACATGAGCAGGTGAGCACCCACATGGGGTCTAGTTCCTCTGGGGTTGAGGCTCTGGGTGATGTGGGAGAAGGGAATTCAGAGTGTGAAGCTCTGGGAAGGCAAGTGGGGAAGATCTGTATTCACTCCAGATAAATGAGAACCTGAAAAGGTCTCAGAAGAAGGGCATAATGCCAAACACAAGCTAGCACCAGAGTCTCAAAGAAAATAATTGGAGAGGGCACTTTTTTGTGGGTGAACAAGAGATAGTGAGCAATTATGAAAAGAATGGATTTCAGGCCAGGTGTGTTGGCTCACTCCTGTAATCCCAGCACTTTGGGAGGCGGAGACGAGAGGATTGCCTGAGCTTGGGAGTTTGAGACCAGCCTGAGCAGCATGGCGAGACCTCGTCTCTACAATAAATCAAAAAATTAGCTGGGCATGGTGGCAGATTCCTATGGTTCCAGCTACTTAAGAAGGCAGAGATGGAAGGATTGCCTGAGCACTCCTGAGCGATAGTGAGACTCTGACTTAAAAAAGAAAAAAAAAAAAAAGTGGATTTAAATATGCCAATGTATACATACTCTCTGGTCTATAAAAAGTGAACTAGACCATGCATTATTTCAAATTGTGTATAAAACTTGACACATTAGACAAATGTCACTTTTATATCATTGACAAATTTAGGGAAGTTTGGAATTGTGATTTTTTCAATGGGTGGGTAATTAATCTCTCTTTGGAAAGATGTCAGCTATTATAGTCTTGTTAAATGGGTGAGATCTAATGCCTGAGTTACTGGATCATTGTTTATTCCTTTGGAGTACTTATTCAGCAGCTACTTTGTGCTAGCACTGTTCCAGAACTAGGAACACATCAAAAGCATAACACAAAATTTACTGCATATGTATAGCTCACATAGGAGTTGGGGTGGGGGAAACGGGATATGAAAATAAAAGTGTTAAATTATATAGTATGTAGAAGGTAAAAAGTGCTACAGGGAAAAAAATAAACAGGGAAGGAAGGTGGAAAAATGTGCATGTGGCCTAGTAGATTATAATTTTAAATACAGTGGACAAAGAAGGTGTCACTGAGAAGGTGACATTTGAGCAGAGATTTTAACAAAATGAATGAACAAGCTGTGCAGACTGAGGTCATGGTAAATAGGATGCCATTCTATAAACTCTGAATTGTAAGCTTTCCTAATACCATTTTAAGAGTAAACTATTCTTAACAGAAAGCGAGGTTGGAAGCAGCATTAGAAGGTAGTTGCTGAGAGCAGAAAGGGCACTTTATGTGTTCATCCTGAGCTCTAAAATCTGCTGTTTGGTTTTACACTGAACACCTGGCATGACTCTGCAATTTTTACCCCATGAAAGTGGATACCTAGGAGACCTTTTTATCCTTTGAAATCTCTGTTGGAAGAAAAACAAATGTTTGGTAAGTAGAAATAGAAGCTAGAGAGGCTTTTCAGAAACTGTAACAATATACAAAATGAGGGTGACCCCTGAAGAAACTGTAGGCACAGAGATAGAGGAAAGCTAGTGTCCAGAGCGCCTCTAATTCACTTTCTGAGGGAAAAGAGAGACCAAGAGTTGGACAAAGCCAAGACCTGTTGATCCTCAGAGAATTTGAAAAGCTGTTTCTGTTTTCAGTTATTCACTTCAATTCAAAGTGCTGGGATTACAGGCTTGAGCCACCGCACCTGGCCTAAGCTCTCATTCTTAATTATGGGATTGAAGTTCAGCCTCGAATAGTATTCAAACAGATGATTTCAACTCCGCACTTGTAATAGCTTAGACCAACTCTGATTCCCAAATACAATGAACTTTATTTTTAATTTGCTTTATTTTATGTAATATGTCACCTGTAGGGAGAAGGCAATTTTGATAAACCCTAGATACTCAACAAATCTGAGATGATTGAGAGTCCTTAAATCTGTATTCCAGTTATGTGAAGTCTTCTGATAGAGATGACGGGTCTGTGTAATGAAGTTCCAAGATCTGGAACTTTGGAACCAGATCTTGTTGCTTAACCAGTAACTGTGACTTGCATAAGAGATCCAGAAATGAAAACTGGATCAGAAGAACCAAAACTGTTTTGAGCAAAGTACGTAAGGGGAAATTAAGAAAGCTTTAACTAGCCGGGCTCGGTGGCTCAGCCTGTAATTCTGTACTTTGGGAGGCTGAGGTGAGTGGATTGCCTGAGCTGCAAGTTTGAGACCCACCCAGGCAACGTGGTGAGATCTCGTCTCTACAATAAATCAAAAATTAGCCAGGTGTGGTAGCGCACGCCTGTAGCTCCGGCTACTTGGAAGGCTGAGGCGGAAGGATCGCCGGAGCCCAGGAGGTCGAGGCTGCGGTGGCTGGGAGCGGCCACTGCACTCCAGTCTGGGCGACAGAGTGAGACTCCAACTCAAAAAAAAAAAAAAAAAAAGTGTAAATGATTTTATGTTTCACTTCATTTTGAACTTATGAAGCAAAACTAGTCTGATTCTTGCAATTACAGTGCAAATGGTTTTCCATACTTTTATTATTTTTGAAAAAGCTGAGCAAAGCAAACCTTGTGACTCCCATTTATTCCTAGACTCAATGACCTAGTTTGGGTTCAGTCTAATGTTACACCAATCTCTTATAAAACAATTTTAATATATAATTTCATTATAATGAATTTATCCTTGAAAGCCAATCATCAAATAGATCACCGAAGAAAATGCCTACCTAGAGGCAACAGACAGTGAAAGGCAGAATCCAAGATCTCACAACAATAGTAAGAAGCTTATTTTAAACTTCTCTGTGTGAGGAGTGGGTAGTCACAGCTTAGGGCAAAGAGAAGCCAGAGGTGGCATTGGAAGGACAGTTTTAATTCTGCTTTAGCTCTTCCATCCCACTCTCCCTGCTCCTCGCCTTTGGAAGGTCATTGTTTATCCCCTATTCCTTTAACTACTGCTGTATCTATGTAGGCAAGAGTTTTGCTAGGTGAAGTGAAAGTAAGTGGTGGATGACATGTTATAGCAGTCAGTCCTTAACTCTCAAATCTAACCTCCAAGGATTATAGACTGCAACCTGGCAAAACTACTCCCCTCTACATTCTACTCCCAAAGGATTTAGGGGTGAAATCCTGAGAAGAATTTCCCATTTGTTTGTTTCAAAATCAAGTGATAACTCTGGTTATTGATGTGTGGAACTTTCCATTAGAAAATCCATGTCTTATTCCCTACCTCTCACATACATGCACTTGAACTATCCTAGACTGACAAACACTATGGTCTAGTTTTTGGTCAGTCCTCAAGATCAAAGAGCCAATATTCCATAGGTAATATAAGCTTACAGGCCAAATGAACTAGATTCCTGAAGACTGAAGCTACCCTAAAAGATGGATAATAAATTGAACAAAATAAGGGCTTTCTGAAGCACAATATTAGTACAGATAATCAAACAATTTTAAATACATGTGATATATTGTAGCAAATGAATAAAGAAAGAAAGAAAAAAAGAAAAAAGTGTATTCATGTTATTAGAAGTAATATTCCAGGCATTAGTAACAAAATAGGTGGTGTAGAAAAGAAAAGACAAAAGGCATGGGGTACACTAATGTGTTTCTTCTGTAATATGAAAGATAAAAATGACTGATACATTTAGAAAATAGAAGTTATTGTATCTGTGTTTATTAGGTTAAGAAAAACAATAATAAAAGTAGCCTACATAACTTTTAAACACCAGGAGATAATTTTACAGAATTAAATTAAAAGGGCACAGAAAGTCCAAGACATAAAGTTGGACAGTTGTGTTATCTATGTAAAAAAAAGTTAGACAGAAATTAAAATAAATGAATATGAATTAAGCTAACCAAGTAAAGACAAAGATCCCAAACTGAAGAAATGAATACAAAATCCAACAATATATTGTGTGCATGAAACAAAAGAAAAATAAATATTTTTAAAAATTGAAAATATAAGCTGGGCTCGGTGGCTCAGCCTGTAATCCCGCACCTTTGGGATTGCCTGAGCCCGTGGGTTCGGGACCCGCCTGGGCAAATTGGCGAGACCTCATCTCTACAATAAATAAAAAAAAACCTAGCCGGGCGTGGTAGCGTGCACCTGTAATTCTGGCTACTCAGAAGGCTGAGGCGGAAGGATCACCGGAGCCCAGCAGGTCGAGGCTGCGGTGGCCGGGAGCGGCCACTGCACTCCAGTCTGGGCGACAGTGAGACTCCAACTCAAAAAAAAAAAAAAAAAAGAAAATATATACCTGATAAACATAAATCAAGGGAAATTTGAATAAGCAATCTTCATTTCTAAACAGCAAGCAAATAAAAAAAATCCGTCTTTGGATGGCTTACAGCTTTATGTGACTTGACAGATTTAGCGTATACATAGTCCTAATCTAGTTAAAGAAAAAAAAAGGAATAATAGAAGAAGAGAGTGGCTAAAAACAAACAAAAAAAGAGCAAGATGAGAAGTTTAAAATTAAAATTCTGCTTCCAGTAATGATATAATAGCAGAACAACTATTCTTTCTTCGATTAATTAGCATAAAAAACTCTATCCCTGTGTATTGGTTCTCATCTTCAGATTTTGAGGCCAATAATGAAATGCATTTTCATATAATTTTGTTTAAAATCTAAGACTATGCTTGATAAAACACAAGTAAATTTGTATGTGTTTCTCAGGTGATGCACCTTAAGAAAATGGACGACACGGGATAAAATGAAGAAGGTAGGGAAGAGAGTTTGCCATTGCAGTTTGCCATTAGAGCAAGCATGAAGTTAGCATAGCAGTGTAGACTATTCTCTAGTATAGCTCTTGTTGCTATTACATTTCTAGGTAGCATTTAAGTTCTTTAAGGAACTGTCAAAATGATATATGTCAAACAGTAAAACTTTAGAACAATATTTGAAACTATTGATCAGCAAAAGAAAAATACCTTGCAAAACAGGAGTGAATATACTGTTAACATTATACTTTTTTTTCAGACAAATGAAAGCTTCACGTTTAGGTTGAATTCAAAAGAAACAATTGGTGAAAGAGAGAAAATAAATGCCAGATTTAGTGGTTGTGCTGATTTTTGTTGTTATTTCACTTCCCAGTTGGGAGGAAAAAAGTATTTTGATATATTGGATTATATCAAAGAGGTCCTTTCCCAAAGAAATATTTTAGTCCTCAGATAAACTTATATCATCCAGCTGATCTGATTAAACTTATAATTGGTCTTTATCAAAGTACTTTATTGTATTCTTAAATAACACATACACTTTCACACACAAGTATTTTTAAAGCTTTGTAAATAACTTTTAAAGATTAGTATTTTATTTCTAAAGCATTATTTTAATTCAAAAAGAGTGAAAACACAAAAGACTTAATCTTTGACTATAATTGACATTGAAATGACATACATATATTTAATTAGCCATTTATTAATATCAAGTTTTATTTAGAATAAACCTTATTCTCTGGATACTATGTTGATGCTATATTTTAAAATATATTTATAGGATATATTATTTGGTTTTTATTTATTCTAGTTTGATTACTTACATCTTTTCCCTTTTTTGCTTTTTCTGTTTCACTCTCAAAATGGATTACACTATTTGGTAAGGTTTATTTAGAAATTATCTAATTTGCATGCATCTATGTCACTGGTTCCAATATGCCAAGAATTCCCCCAGATCTCCATCAGGATATTATCAATATTATATAAAGTAACTTTAGTTTATTGTGGGTCTTATGTATAATGTTATTTATAGCGACTCGTTTCAGGCACAAAGATTGCAGTATAGTAGTTCTACAACATTTTTTTTTCTGGAATGACATGCATTATATAATGTTAGACATGAGACAGAGTTCGTACAAACCAATGTCAAACCAAAACAAAATGAATCAAACTACTATTGGTTGGTATACTCAGAAACAGAATCTGAGATGAGAATTCCAGTGAAAGTGATTTATCAGGATCTGCTTTCAGGAAAAATAACAGTAGGTGAGTGAGGATGTTGGGAAGGGAATTGCATCCAAAGGACAGTTCAGGATGTAAGAGGGTGGCTTTGTTTTTATCCTACTGAAAAGCTCTGGAGCCTCACTTTCCAACTGTCCCAACCCAGCGCAAGTCATTGGTGAAGAGGGCAGGGCTGGGCACGTCCAGGCTTTTTAGGCTCTCAGTGTCTGTAGGCAAAATGGCCCTTTGGTTTTAAAGCTAAGGACAGTTCAATAACAAAAACAGTTAGTCCTTATTCAGAGGATTAGTTCTATAAACCTAGGACTTTTTTCAATACTTTGGGAAATAGTATACACAAAAATGAGAATGGGGTGGGGGAGGGATAGAGTCATTAGGGAAACTGCTAAAGCAAATTCTTTAAAAAAAAAAAATAAACGTTATTGGTGCTGACTACTGAGAATAAGTATTCACGTGCACAAAAAAAGACAAAAAAAGGAGAAGAAACAAGGGAAAAAATATGAAGAGATATGAACAGAGCACTGGCAGCACCTGCTACAATTTACCTGGAAAGGATTTTAGAGTCTGTTTCTTAAAGTGAGAGATGAGGAATCTGAAACCCAGAGAGGTTGAATACATTTCGCACAGACACATACATAGCAAGTGACAATCAAAAGATCAGATTTCAGGTCTCCCCAGTTTTATGTCAGGTTGCTTTCAATGACAATGTTCTATCTACATTAAAACTCAACTTTAGTTGTTTCTTATAATCACTATTTTTGTGCATTTCTGATTTAACAGTATTTTCTCATAGAGTATTAGAAAGCAATCTTGACTTTTCTAATTTCAAAAAGATTAGAAATTTGCTATTTTGCCATAACAGTATAAGTTTGTTACTGAACATAAAATAAAATATCATCATGGGTTTCTTTATACTGTACTATTTACTCGATCATGTTAATAAATTTATTTACTCATTCTTTTTTGAGCCTATGTATTTTTCATATTTTATTATGTTACTTATACTCCCAGCTACTCATTTCAAATTTTTTTAAAAGATGATTTTGAGGAACTGATTTTAAAAAACATTAAATTATATTTGTACAAATATCTACACTTATATATCATTAAAATGTATGACACTGCATGGCATAGTTTTCTCCATGTTCACCTATGCTGTGGCAAGTAACAGGATCTCCTGCTTGTTTTAAGGCTGAATAATACTCCATTATATATATATATACCATAGTTTCTGTATCCATTCATTCATTGATAGACATATATGTTGTTTCCATATCTTGGCTGTTGTGTGTAACAGTGCAAAATTTATTTTTTAAAAAAGAATTTGGCCAGGCTCAGTGGCTCAGCCTGTAATCCCAGCACTTTGGGAGGCCGAGGCGAGTGGATTGCTTCAGCCCGCAGGTTCGAGACCAGCCTGGGTAACTTGGTGAGACCTGGTCTCTACAATAAAATAAATTTTAAAAATGAGTCATGCATGGTAGTGCGCGTCTGTAGTTCCGGCTACTTGGAAGGCTGAGGCAGAAGGCTCGCTGGAGCCCAGCAGGTCAGCAACTGGGGTGACTGTGAATGTGAGACTCCAACCCCCCCAAAAGAATTTGCTCTAGCAGTTTCCCTGATGGGTTTATCCCTTCTTCCCCATTCCTGTTTTTGTGTATAATTTTTCCCAAAGTACTTCAAAGAGTTCTAGATTCATAGAAATTAGACAACTGAATAAGGACTAACTGCTGTGAAAAAAATACAGATCCAGCTCACCTAATATTACTTAACTTGGGTAGGGGAGAATAATGGGTAGGAGAGAATGAGTCAGTGACAGAGCAGCATTTGTCATCATTAAGTGTTGTTACCACTGCATAAATTTATTACTCCTAGCAGATAATTAAGGCTTTTTAATCCTCTGACTTGGCAGGTTCTGACATTCTCTGTATTTCAAGAGTAAAAGTAAAACCATAGGGAGAAAAGGCTGTGGAATAAGAACTAAAAATAGAACTACCACTTGATCCAACAATCCCACCACTAGGTATCTACTCAAAGAAAAGTCATTATATCAAAAAGATACCTACTTGCACTTGCATGTTTATCACAGCACTGTTCACAATAGCAAAAATATGGATAAACCTAAGTGCCTATCAACAAATGATTGGATAAAGAAAATGCAGTATATATGCCATAAAAAATACTCAGTTATAAAAAAGAATGAAATCATGTTTTCTGGAGCAACAGGGGTCGAACTAGAGGCCCCATCTTAAATGAAATATCTCAGAAGCATAAGTCAAATACCTCACTTACAAATGGGAGCTAAATAACACACACACATGAATAGAGAGAGTAGAATGATAGTCATTAGAGATTGGGAAGGATGAAAGGGTGGGTGGGGAGTGAGGGATAATAAATTACTTAATGGATACACAATTTGGTTGATGGCTGCACTACAGGCTCAGATTTTACTACTACACCATAGATTCATGCAAGAAAACTGCACTTGTTCCCCTTAAATCTACAGTTTAAAAAATAGATTACTGCAATTTTTGTCAAAAAGTTTAAACTGAAATCATTTGTAAATTGAATGTTTATTCATAGCATTATCCTGATACTTGAATGTAGTTATCAGTTTTTCCCAGGTGGTATTCATAAAAATTTTCTGTATATCTTGATTTGTTTTTTGTTCTTTCATAGAATATATTTTTGTGGAATATTGATTAGATATTATCTTTATCAGTAAAATGAGACTATCTGACAAGAAATATGATACTGCTATGTAACACTAAACACAATTTGATTTTTAGGACTATTTTTAATATTTCCTTCATAAAATTGCTAATCAAGAAAAAATGAAAATATGTACACATCTTAATAACTATCTACTGATCCTGAAAAGCAGGGCTAAACAATTTCTTAATATGGAGTTAAAATATTTACTAATGCTACAGCAGTATCAAGAGACACTACTGGGAAGAAGATTAAGAATATCTGCTCCATTCTCTTTCTTTACATTATTTTTATCTCAAAACCACCTTTTTTTCTCACTTGAATCTCCAGGCCCATTCTTAAAGAACTTGACTTTATATTGAATGAAAGGATATGCAGAAATGTTAAAGCACTCCTCGATGCTACAAGTGATTTTTCTCCCCACACAACTAGTTAAAACATAAGCATTAAAAGTTTTATTTTACTCACTTTAAAATAGTACCAGAGACTGATTCTTGCAGTAGGCAACAGAAATTATCAAGTGGTGAAATATAAAAAGAAAACTGTAAGCCAAGAAGAAGTATCTATTATGGCTTTGGAAAACAGAAAGGTACAATCATTTCTCTGACTTTCTTTTCATTGCCTTCTTATTCACTACTTGTTCTACCTAGACCTTCTAAAGTATACTTAAATCAAGAAAAGAAACTTAATATTAAAATATGAAGGACAGAATAAATCAGTAATAAAATAGTATGATGAAATTGCTTTCCTCTTTAATCTACTTTTTATATTTCCAAATCTGCAGTTTTTCACTGGTATTATAACTAAACATTTCTAATTCATTGTAATCAAGTTTTACTTAATACAAAAAAGGATTAAATTATTTTCAAGATAATAAAGAAAATGGTATATAAACGTGGTTATATATTTACTATTATCAATATAATTATGTCTCCTTCATTCTTCAAAAGGCTATAACTAAATGACCTCAATTTACTCCTAACTTAATTTACCTTCTCATTTTATTTTACATTGACTCTTTACAACTTATTCTTCATTGCCTACACTATACAACAGCTTTTCTCATAACGGCAAATTCCAAATGCCTCTTTAACGGCTGCACTGGTCTTTCCATCATTGTTGATTTCTAATTAATGTGTTTTTTCTTTATTAAACTTGATATCTCTTCTGGATATTCTGAAAATTGGAATTTCCTGAGGTTCCTGAATATATAAACACAGACACACAGACACACACACACACACACACACACACACACACACACACACACTATATATATCATTTTAGACTATTGAGAAATGTTACAAGAATGGGCTTTGAGCTGGCCTGATCTCTGAAACAAACTGTCCAAAAAGTTAACCTTCAATTTACCCAATTACAAGATTGCATGGGAATCATTTTGCACAACTTCTTACACACAGTGAGAAGGTGGGCAAGGAAACAGGGCCTGCTGAAAATCAGGCAGTAGTAGTTCAGAAGGATAGTCTCTCTCTTTCCCTTCTCTCTTCTCCCTTCTCCCTTCTCCACTCCCCCCTCCTTCCCCTCTCCCCCTCCCTTTCCCTCCTTTTTTCTCCAACCCCCCCCCATACACATTCTTTTTTAAGGTCAGTTACATTTCCAGTAGAATCTTTATTCCCTGCTGGTGGCATTCTCAACCAGTTTTCTTCATGGCTTGAATTAGCCTGGCAGCATCTTTACTGCATCCTACAGAACCATGTCTGTAACTTTTATATCCTTCATCATTAAGTGATATTTATATCTGTGTGTATAACCCCACCCCCTCATTTTTTGCCTTCTTATTTAAATGTTTTGTTTGCTAGGTCTATTGGTCTTAAATTTTTAAAGTATTTAAACATATTAATAGCTTCAACATGTGTGATACTTGCTGGATACTCAAAAGTAGAAGCAATACTTTGGCCTGAAGAATGCCTAGACATTTCTGAGCCTCTGAGGAATACAATGTATTCAGTTTAGGCCTAATTTTCTCTTTTTTAACTCAGAGACACAGAGCTTTTTAAGGACTAGTCTTTATAACGGTAGCTTCACTATAGATACGGCATTTCTTTGTCAGGTAGTCTTGGGCAAAATTTAATCAGTAAAATGAGGATAATCATTTATCACGGTGTATAATTGTTCTGAGGATTAAATAAGAAGAAAAAATCTAGTAGAAGGTAAGTGTTCATTATCAATGCTAACATATCTATTATAATTTTTACCAATACTGATTATTAACCATTCTAGAGCTTACAATTTACAGATAGAGATCTTCTTCCAAGTTAACAGAAATAGACAATTGTGTGTATCATTTCAGAAATATCTTAAGGTCTTCCAAAGATAAATTTCTCCCCCAGTGGTGTTTAAAATTCACTGAAACTGTGACAGGCATTTCTGGAGGAGGTAGCTCACTTAGGCTGGTAATTATTGTGTTTGAGAACAATGAGATGAATTTTTTACATGAAAAAACAAGACTGAGGCTGAATCAGAAAACAGATGCTTCAAAGATAAAATTTAAAAGGGACTGAAAGAAGGAGAAGATGGTGGGAGGGTTAAAAAGAGCCCACCTCTGCAAGTTGGGAAGCATCATGGGTTATTTTGGCCTAGTTCATCTTTCCCCCAAGGATAGCTCCAGCTCACTTTCTCAAAAGGCAACAGCATTAATCCCAATGCTGTTGTAACAGCAGCCAGCATTTTACAGACTTGTCATATGATTAGGAAGATTGCCTGGCCCACATATGAGGCCTCAGCTCATGCCACAGGGCAGAGGCCACTGGAGAACAGCCATGAGGAGTACCTCTTGGGGCAGGAGCTGAGGGACTTCAAGGTGACTTATCTTAGATGGCAAAATGACACCAAGACCCAGAAGTGTCAGCGACAGGACTGAGGAAAAAAAAAAAAAAAAAAATATATATATATATATATATATATGTGTGTGTGTGAGTGTGTGTGTGAGTGTGTGTGTGTGTGTGTGTGTGTTTGTGTGTGTGTGTGTGAAAAGATCAGGGAGAGAACTTCTGGGTTAAAAAGAATAAGAAACAAGGGATTTGTGGCAATTGGATTAGTAATAGTGGCAGTGGAATTCTTCCTAATTTGGCAGATTTGTCCTAACTGTTGATGAAGTGATTTATGAATCGGATAAATTCAGCATTTCATTAAGAGATTTCCTGTCACTCAGGTGATGACTGTAGTACCTTCTTTTAGCAATGATTATAATTTTTTCAAATGCCACTTCCTATTATTGTCATTTTCCCTCAACTCCATTATTGTTCCAGCATACTAAGTAATGACTTTATGGCTAAAAATGAATCTCCGAAAAATATTCTGTATTTTCTAAGGGCCAAATGAAGAAACATCTGCAAATGCAGAGGAACTCAATAAAATTTAAAAAGATACTTCCAATTAAATTGCCCCAAATCTTAAAAGGACCAACTCACAGGATCATAACAGGTGTTATTATACAGGAAAGGTCAAAGGCAATTATATTTACCTGGAGTATCAATTATTGAATTCATTCAGAAATTCTACATGATAAATGGTAAATTCTCTATTGTCATCCTGCAACATATCCATAACTTCAATTATATCAACTTTTCGACAGTCTTTAATATTCAGAAATATAAAACTATAGAAGAGGGGTACCACATGTTTCTTCCTTTTTCTTTCAACAGGTATGCTCTTTCCAGTTTGTTTTGGTGATGATATTGTATGATTGACCATACTGCAACCATGTAATGATGCTTTAAAATATATAAATCCATGGTAGTTTGTAAAAGAGAATCATGCTTACTGATTTCCTCTGTGAAGAAAAGGTTATGTGACTTTGTCTTACTATAATTTCTTGAATGATGTCACCTAAAAAGTATAACATTATCCCTTTAGTTCTTTATTATAATGCAGAACTAGACAAAATGAGTTTATGCTTTTAGTAGGAACAGGCATATATTAAAAATATAACAACAGTTCAACTCTATTGTAATGGAATTTGAAGGACAAACATCATCCACGATGATATGAATTTTCTAATTTTGGTTTCACAGCTGTATTGTTGAGCTATCCACTACTGCCTATATTCAAAAACCATCCTCTGTTTGCCCTTTTCTTCAAACTATAAATTGCTGAAGGCTCTCCTAACTTAGAAAAAAAACCTCCTTGTCTTGGGTCCTTTGCTCACTTTTTTTCACCTTTGAGCCAAAGTTTTACAAAGTATGGTTCACAATTGCTGATTTGGTTCCACATTCTCCAGCTACTCTCTAATAAAATGTATCAGAAAATATTTCAGGCATATACGAATGCATTTTTAAATACTTATGAACTCACTAACAAGGTAGGTATGTCAAATAGTAACTTTTTTTCTTGCTGCTTCAGAGTTTTTTTAAACAAAAGTAAATAATTAGAAATACTTTTGAAGTCCCCTCTATAGCTTTACAATGTATCTCTCTCTCTTTCTCTTGTTAATCCGTAATTTAATTTAATTGGATGCTTATTTTCCCTGGATTCTTTTATAATTTTACTACACATGTATATTAACCAGACAACTTTTTTTTTTTTTTTGAGTTGTAGTCTCACTCTGTCACCCAGACTGGAGTGCAGTGGCCGCTTCTGGCCACCGCAGCCTCGACCCGCTGGGCTCCGGCGATCCTTCCGCCTCAGCCTTCCAAGTAGCTGGAACTACAGGTGCAAGCGACCACGCCAGGCTAATTTTTGATTTATTGTAGAGATGAGGTCTTGCCAGGTTGCCCAGGCAGGTCTCGAACCCGCGGGCTCAGGCAATCCACTCACCTCAGCCTCCCAAAGCATGGGATTACAGGCTGAGCCACCGAGCCCGGCTACCAGACAACATTTATAGAAATTTCATACTATTAAATATGATGTGTGTCAGATAGTATATGAAGGGAAATTATTGTTTTGGAGGACAGGCCCCTTGTAGCACAGGCTTCTCCTGCTAGGTAAGTGTTCTAGGAACTCATCAGCACCATTGTACCAGCTAGTGTTGTGGTGACAGGCTGCATTTGACTTCAGTGATTTTGTGTGTGTGTGTGTGGAGATTCTTTCAACACATTTGTGCATTTTATGATGTGTGATCTACAAGCACACCTACCCATACTGTGCTGAGTGTTCAGCAGTTTTTGACCGTGCCCCACCATCTCTATTCACCTGATCTCACCCCTAGTGACTTTTGTTTGTTTGTTTCCCTAGCTAAATGAAAATAGTCCTCAAAGTGAAACGCTTTGCCAGTGTGGAAGAGGTAAAACAAAAAACAGCAGAAGTACTAAATGGCATCAAAATTGACGAATTCACTGTGGCTCATGCCTATAATCCCAGCACTTTGGGAAGCTGAGGTAAGAGGATTGCCTGAGCCCACGGGTTCAATACCAGCCTAGGCAACTTGGTGAGACCTCATCTCTACAATAAATCAAAAAATAAGCCAGGCATGGTGTTGCATGTCTGTAGCTCCAGCTACTTGGAAGGCTGATGTGGACGGATCACCTGAAGCCAGCAGGTTGAGGCTGTGGTGGTTGTGAGTGTGCCACTGCACTCCAGCCTGGACAACACAGTGAGACTCCAAGACAAAAAAAAAATTGACGAGTTCGAAAACTTTTGAGCGGTGGAAAAAGCATCTCAATAGATGAATTGCATTGAGCAGAAACTACTTTGAAGATGACTGAAGTTTAAACATATAAGAATAAATACACAATTAAAAAAAAATACAGACATTCCAAAGTGTTTTTTTTTTTTGGTCCTCTCTCTTCTCTGGGGTGCTTCCTGTTGCCCTTAAATGGTGCTATTCTTGCATATTCTTTTCTTGACTCATTACACCTTTCTTTTTTAATTTTTCAATACATAATTTTGTAGGAATTACTCTATTCCAAACATCATGACATTAAAAATGATTTTTTGATCACTTTGCATGGTTTTAGTACCATCTGTGGGTTTACAACTCCCAAAATCATTGTACTGACCTCTCCACTGACAGTCAGTCATCTGTGCCTATCTGCATTTGGATTCAGCTACTCAGACATCTCTTAGACACTTAAAAACTGAACATGATTAACTCATCAGCTTCCTTCATCTTCTTAATGACTCCACTTAATTTCTGAATATCAGTAATAACTTCACATGTCAGTCAGTCACCTTATATTAGAGGTCACTTTATATTATTAGAGGTCACTTTATATTCGCCTCTCTAATTTGTCACCAATCTCTGGTGATTTGGACTCTGAAGCAGTTTCTAAATGCATTTCCCTCTCTTCTTCTTTTCTTCTCTCCTACAGTCCTTCTAAGGCCCTTGTCAACTTTCTATATTATTTCAATCTCGTTATGTTTAATTTTACCCTGCAGTCTTCAGATATATCTCATCTGAAAGAGGAAGTGGCCTCAAATAGTTACTATAGCATGAAGTCAAAGCACCTCACAGTGACAGAATGACAGAGGCTCTCTGCTAACTGGCACCTGCCTCTTACCCAGTCTCATCTCTGCCACTTTCCACATGTCTCTTGATTAACACTGAATTATTTTTAGTTCCCTATGTATATCTGGCTATTTTAGAACTATGTACATTTGCTATTCATTCTACCTGAAAAATACTTCGACTCTCTTCATTTGTCTGTCTTCTATGCATCCTTTGGAGGACTTGTTTTGAGGGTGACCAGAATTTCTTTTCTTTTCTTTTTTTTCCCCTCTATCCTACCATTCTTTATGTGTTCCAAACATACTATTCCTTACATACTATGGAGCCAAAATAATATCAGAGGAAATTTAACTGAATTTAAATGTACTATCTTTAGTACATATGCAAATTTTAAAAATAAAACAAAGTTTTCTAGGGTTTTTAAATACAAAGTTTATGGTTCATCATGCATGCTAACATTATTTCTACCTGACATATGAAAACAATTTATAGTTCTTGGCTTTAATTTACTGCTATCATGAATTATATTGATAGATATATTCAAACTTTGGCTAGTCTTGAATCTTACAAAGGCAGTAAAACAGGATATTAAGATGAAGGATATCCCAGTTACTCTGATGTCATGTGAAGGTATCAAATTATCATATGTACCCCAAAAGTATATACATCTAATGTTTCAACAAAATAAATAAATTTGTTAAACAATAAAAATTTACTCGTGTTTTTAGTATGCTTAAGTATGATTTCTTAATTGCTTAATTTTTTAAGCAGAGTTTTTAAAAATAAGAAAACACATTTATTAAAAGTTTACATTTAAAACATAAGATTTATTCTTTCACTATAAGATTGTACACACGTAATATCAACTTCAATCTCATTTTTATAATGCTATGTTTGTCATCTGGGTATATAAACATATATACATATATGAGAGAGAGAGAGAGATGGAGAGAGATCCTAAGACCATGAAACTTAGGAGTTACATTGGAAGGGTTCAAATTCCAGCTCACTATATTTACATTGATGGGAAGATTATCGTTTCAGACCTCACTTTTCTCTTTAGTCTTATTGGGATAATAATAGAAACTCTATTATATAATTGTTTTAAATATAAAGTGAGATCATGTATTCACTCGATAAATGTTGCCTACTATCTCTCTCTCTCTCTCTCTCTCTCGTATTTGTATATATGTTTATATACCCAGAGTATTTTAAGATGACAAACAGCATTATAGAAATGAGACTGAAGTTGATATTACAGTGTGTACAATCTTACAGCGAAAGAATAAATCTTACATTTTAAATTTAAATTTTTAATAGATGTGTTTTCTTATTTTTAAAAACTCTGCTTAACTTACTTTACTGAGAAATTATATATCCTAATCTTAGGTGAAATTGTTCTATACATTTTTGGGGAGTAGGTCTGGCTTTGTTATTCTTAGTGTTAAAGTCAGGCTGGAACTATACAATGAACTGGAAAAATCTATTCAATATTTTCTACAATATGAATTTGATGATTAAAATAAAAAACATTCATTCTTTAATGATTAGATGGCATTCAGTTATAAAAGCTTTGGGCTGTTTTAATTGTAATTATTTAAAAACATTTCCAATTTCTTTTCAAGTTTTTAAAGCTCTTTTACATATATGTTAGTTCATTTGAGTCTCACAGATGTCATGTGACAGAGAAAGTTCAAACATATTACCAGCATATAAATAAAAACATAAAAGAAGTTCAGGAAAATTGCCCAAGATTTAGTAGACAATTTAAAATGTTTCTAGACTCTCTGTGTTCTGCTAGATACCAATCTCTTTATTTACAATATCATGCTTGTCTATGGTGTCTGAATGGCTGTGTGTATGTGCGAATATTCAATTGTGAGCAAGTTTGCACACGCAGATGCATTTGTTCATGTCCCTTGGTAAATTCTGTGTTAATGACTTTAGCTTCTTATTTTTATAACTAGGAATTATACACAAAATATTTTCATTCACATTTGGCTTGGATGTTATGAGAAAAAAAAGACCATGAAAGAAAATAAAGTGATTCGACTTGACAGTTTCTAGTAAACACAATCTCATATATAGAAAAAAATTCATTAAACGCTGAAATTACTCTACTTCATTATAGCACTGTTGGCTAAATTTCTAAACTTCTATTCTTTGAAATTAATATATTCCAAGAATTTTAATGTAGTCATTATTTTTTAAGCCAAAAGCAATTGCTTAGAATTGAAAAAATTTTATTACTGAGGTATCATTATAAAACATATTTGGCCGGGCTCGGTGGCTCAGCCTGTAATCCCGTGCCTTTGGGAGGCTGAGGTGAGTGGATTGCCTGAGCCCGCGGGTTCGAGACCCGCCTGGGCAAGCAAGACCTCATCTCTACAATAAATCAAAAATCAGCCGGGCGTGGT